>PVJL010012937.1:0-34613 GCA_004026885.1 Lyroderma lyra | reverse complement strand
ATTCCTCTGTGGAAGACTGTCTAGAACGCAGTCATGCATCTTCATCTCTCAGAAATTTCTTAGAGGTCATAATGAAAATGAGACTGACTCATTTAGATTCCAAAAAATCTTCACTGACTTACCTAGTAGCTAATACTTCACTAATTTACTTTGCTATTTCTTCAGCCACATTTCTCAGATTTGTTTTGAGGAATTCTTGGTAAATAATTTATACCTCACCTTATTTAAATCATGTAGATAATTTTTTGATCAATTAAGGTTTTTCAGTGCATTTAAGAAATAGAGTGATCAAAATAAGAGTGACTAGATGTCCCCCCAATAAGTCTAACAATAAAAATGAATTTAAAAAAATAAAATAAAAAATAAAAAATAAATAAATACAACAAAAAAATAAGAGTGACTATATACAGCAGATCTTGAGATGATGGCAATGATCATGATAATGATGACAATGATTTAACTTTTAAATGCTTACTATCTACCAGTTATTGTGTAAAGCACATCATTTGCATTATGTCATATAATCCTTTCCTTCACTTGTGAGATCACTATTTTGTCATTCAGAATGTTTCAAGTGATCTGAATAATGTAAAACCAAACTTTTCTACAAAATATATATTCTCATACTTAAAAAATAAAGCAAGCTATCATGTACATAGCTGAGGACAAAATTCATGGCGCTTTCAGTTTATTCTTTTTAAATATTACTATTTTTATAAAAGTCAATGCGCAACAATTAAATCTGTGCTTAAAAAATGAGTACTTAAAATAATTATAATAAAATGCATTAATTAAAACTAAGTAGATGTAACTTTCAGGCTTAAAACAACTTCAAACTTGACCTCTAATTCTCACCAAAAAAACAAACAAACAAACAAACAAACAAACCAAGGGACATAGGGCATCGATTGTTATTTCACAGCAATTCTTTAGTATACATTTATTGTAATTTGTCTTGCAAACCTCATTGCTATATTAGCTACTTGCTATTTTGGTAAACTGAGTATGTTTTATTGCTGTCATAGTAGTATCTCCTTCTCTCCCTCCCTCCCTCCATCTCTATCTCTCTCTCTCTCTCTCTCTCTCTCTCTCTCTCTCTCTCTCTCTCCTTCTCTGTCTTTCTCTTTCTCTTTTTTCCTTAATCCATGGACAGTGTTACAGTGCATGATGTTAATGGAACATGGCTATTGAATTTCAGCTGGAGGGAAAGGAAGGATTTCCTGAGTTACATTCAGTGAAAAATCAGGCTTAGAAGGCAACTTACTCTCTGTACTTCAAACAAAATATAAACTGACAAACAAATTCATCGATACAGAGAACATTATCATGGTTGCCAGGTAAGAGCGGGGTTGGAGGACTGGGTGAAAAGGTAAAGGGATTAAGAAGTACAAATTATTAGTTACAAAGCAGTCATTGGGATGTAAAGAATAGGCTATGGAATATACTCAAGAATATAATAAGTATGTATACTGCCAGGTGGGTACTAGACTTATTGGAGTAATCACTTCCTAAATTGTATAAATATTGTCTAATCATTGTGCTGTAAACTTGAAACTAATAAAATGCTGTATGCCAACAAATAATTGAAAAACAGAAATTGGTTTTAAAATAAATAAATAAAGTAAATGGGTGAATGAATAAGCAAAAAAAAAGAAAAACAACTAATAAAACTACCTCTACCAATGGTATTTGAGGATTAAATTAAGAAAACACAGTTATTTACAGTATTAAAGAGCAAAAAACCATATCATAGTCAGATGTCCAGAGTCTAGTTTCTCTAGTTCACAGATTGCTTTTTACATCTTGTTTCTGTTTCTAATACCCAGCAGTCTCTTCTGATTACTGCCTGTTAACACCAATCTCAGAGGGACACAGTGGGATGGAAGCAAAAATCAAACACTCCAGTCCTATACTCTTGAGTACCTCTGATTATGGAACTAACAAAGAGTAATTAAATGTGTTTTCAGACAGACATCTTGTGTTGAAGAAAAGTAATGAGTGAAGCTTAAAATATATAGTATTCTGCCCTTGTTATTTAACCACTAAGGTTTACTTCTTTGATCCTTATAATACTGTATGATGGGTAAGGTAAACATTTTAAATCATGGATTCAAAGCTGAGAGAAATGAAGGATTTGCTGTAGTTTTACAGATGTATTTAATGTCAAAGGGAAAATTAGAATATCTTTCTATAGTCTTAGATGCAAACACATAAAACATCACATGTGCAACTCACAAACTAACATGGACATTTCAAGAAAGATACTCATTTAAAAGTTTGGCCTTTTTTCCCTCTCTCTCACCCCTTCAAACTACCCTGGCTAGGCCGCCTGAGTTGTGCCATAGTTGTAGGAGTGTGCATAATGATCACTTGATCAACAGAAGAATTTTTTTTGGGGGGTGGGATATAGAAAGTTTAATTTTAGCAAGAATACTAAGCCTACTATGTGACCTTTTTAAAATGGTAACAATTTAATTCAAGGTTTATAAAACAGAAGGATTCTTTATTCCATAAGTCCCTATAGCAGGTGCATTCCAGTTTGTCACACAGGAGCTCACAGTAACAGTTGGGCTAAAGTCCTCATTTGGATTTTTCTCTGTTCAGGACATGAATATCCCTATGGAATTAAAATGAGCCATCTTTGGGACACTGCACTCCTGACACAGTTATCAAAGGACACCGCCAGCCCTTCCAGCCTCCAGGATTTCTTCCTCATAGATCAGCTGCCCCGGGAGATGCAGTGCCAGTTTATCCTCAAGCATAGCTGCCTTGCTGTGGCCCAGCATCTGAGTGGTGAGTAGACTCTCTTCCCTCATAGAGCCCTTTTTTTAGCAAGAGATTTCATTCCTTAGAACAAAGTTAACACAATGGCAAAGAACCCAGGCTTCCAGCCTGATTAAGTATGCTTCTCACTTGAATTTGCCAAGTATATTGATAGAAAAGGTAGTGTTTTGGAACATGGTTTTGTAATTTAATAGTAGGTATGACTGACTTGTGATCAGCTGCAGGTGGCAATCCATTCTGTTCCTTCTTCTGTCAGTATCTTTCCCCTTTTACTTTGTGCCTACTGCGGAGTCAAAGCCCCTGGGAATGCTACTGGTGTTACAGTGCCTTTTTTTTTAATTCATTTTTATTGTTAGACTTACTGGGATGACATCTGTTAGCAGGGATTACATAGGTTTCAGGCATACAATTCTACAGTGCATTGTCAACTTGATGTATAATAAGTTCACCACCTAATGTGACTTCTCTTTCCATCACCTTATATTTAGCTTCCCCCCTTCCTCTCCCACCCCCTCCATTTTCTCCCCTCCCTAACCCACTCATCCCCAAATAAACATTAAACTATTGATTGTGTCCATGGGTTATTTGTTTGTTCATTTCTTTTTTTCTTTGCTTTCAGTTTTATATTCCGCCTATGAGTGAAATCATGCAGTTCTTTGTTTTTTCTGTCTGGCTTATTTCACTAAGCATGATGATCTCCAGGTCCATCCATTTTGTCGCAAATGGCAATATTTCATCTTTTCTTACAGCTGAGTAATATTCCATTGTGTAAATGTACCACAGCTTCTTTATCCAGTCATCTGTCGCAGGGCACTTTGGTTGTTTCCATGTTTTGGCCACTGTGAACAGCGCTGCAATGAACATTGGGGTACATGAGTCTTTGCGAACAAAGGTTTTCAAGTTCTTTGGGTAGATCCCCAGAAGGGGGATTGCTGGGTCAAATGGTAGCTCCATTCCCAATTTTCTGAGGAACCTCCACACTGCCTTCCACAGTGGTTGTACCAGTTTGCATGCCCACCAGCAGTGTACCAGAGTTCCTTTTTCTCCACATCCTCTCCAGCACTTGTTATTCCTTGTCTTGTTGATAACAGCCATTCTCACAGGTGTGAGGTGGTATCTCATTGTGGTTTTGATTTGCATTTCCCTGATCAGCTAGGCATTTTTATGGCATGCAAATCTACTATATGTTGTTGACTACAAGAAAGTATGGCACATCAATAATTCTTCTAGGTGAAGTCTGGGAATTGTAACATAGGTAACAAATAGAGCCTGTAGGTAACAAATAGAGAGGAAATAGAGTAATTTCCTTTCAACTCCTTAGAGTTACAGAGAAATGATAATGCCTTGCATTTGAGTAACACTTAAGAATTTAAAGGCAAGTCTACATCTCCAAGCTTCATACCCCCTCATTTATCAGCTGGGCAAATATTTTCACAGGGGAGATAGGTGATGAACAGCTGGAGAGACGCCATGTGGTGTGACCAGGGCTGGAGCAGGTCGTCTTTTCTCACTCTAGCTCTTTGATATAACAATTATGCAACATCTTGAATCTAAATGCAAACAACATTTAGATTTTGATATAAACTTCTTGGCTTTTTCTAACAAAATTTGTTTATAACAATTTCTTTCTAGAGTGACAGTTATTGACAAACCCCCTGCTGCTTAGTGGCTAATCAACCACAGATTTGACTGTGCAGTCAAGGACACAGCACTTGACTGCAGGTCATGTGGACTGGGGCACTTAGTACGAGGCTTTGGGCAAGTCACTGCTTCAGCTTCTTTATGGGGGAGGCATCCTCACAGAGGTTCAAATGAGAGATCAGTACGAACTGCACATCATTTGAGCATTTACTCTGCCAGGCACTGGGGAAACTGAGTAACAAGAAGTTTCTATCCCTCTGAAGTTCTATTCTAGTGGAATGTACTGGAGTGTAAAGAAATAATATAAAAAAATGTGACAGAGGTTTTGTAGTCACTTTTTCCATACGTCATTTAGTTGGCTCTTCTAAACAACTCTTAAAGGTAGGAGGCAATCCCATTTTACAGAAAGGAAGATTGGAACTCAGTGAGTTCTAGTAACTTAAGCAAGGGCCCACAGCAAGCTGACAGCCGAGTCAGGATTCCAACTCAAAAATTTGACCCCAAAGTCTTTGCTTTTCCAGCACATGGCTTAGGAGAGTGGAATATCCTATTACAGTAGTGTCCTCTCAATGTATTTCAAATTTTGTGTGTTGATTTCTTTGCTCTCTCCATTTGGTCAGGAACTGTGTCTTATAAGAATTTTAATCACCTGAAGCAATTGGAATGGTACTGGATAATAGTACATACGTTAAAAATATCATTAATATTTTAAAAAAAGAAATGCCAACACAGCAACAAAAGGTACACTTGGCATTGCAAAGCCAAATAGAATTGTCCTTGAGATGGTTTGCTGCTTTGTTCTTGAAGGGCTTCTGGATTACTCACATTATTTTCCTGTTCTTGAGCATTGAATGTCGAGGGATGAAGGATCAAATGGAAAAATTAGGGTCAAAATCAGGTTAGAAGAAAGGCAAGTATCCAATCATTTCACTGCTCACAAAAAAATGCATCCCTTCTCTTTTTCTCCTCCTTTTAAAGATGTCATTGACCTTTTCCAAAGTCCCAATTTCCATTTAATTTAATCTCTGTGCCAGTCAAGATAGTAGTGTTGAGTCCCTAAACTTCTCCTTCCACCCAGTGGTCACCCTTTGAAGTCCAGGAGAGTGCCGTGCACAGAAGAAAGCCATTAGTGAGGGAGTCCCAGCCTATACAGCCTCCCATAAATTAGAATGTTAAGGAAGCATTTTCAACCAGTGCAAAGTCACTCTGGCTGACTGCTGGCAGCGCCTTCCCATTGATGACAGGTCACCAAAGAGTTTTCTCTGCACAGCTCATTTCTGGTGGCACTAATATTGCTGTTTGGACTTCTGAAATGATTTTTGTAATGTACACAGCTGCTGGAGGCAGGGGTTCTGGAATCAGAGTTTCTGCAGCTCCTCCAGCCTGATCCTTCTCCACTAGAGAGGAGTTTGGGGGCAAGCTTTGTGGGGACCCCTCAGTGCCTTTCTCCTTTTAATCAGGAGCCTTACAACCTCAGTATACACTTACATTTATAAACCCCTTTCTATTTTGTTTTGTGTACTTTAGTACAGATTTTGAATTTACTCATAAATCTCAAAAAATATGTGTTGTGTTTATTACAAAGTGTTAAACTGACATATATTATTATGATGAAATCAACTCTCAAGAATTTCACATTAATGAATAAACATTATTTAAAATAACATGTTCCTATGAATATAAAACACTTACTTGTTATTATAATGCTCTAATCAGAGGGTGACAGGTTCTAGGATATGAAATGCTAAGAAGATACTTGATCGCCTCATTCCCAGGTTGATTCTGGGGGAGAAAACTTGTGCTGGAATAAATCTTGAACTAAGAATTATAGCATTCTAGGGGAATGAGTTGCTTCTTGAGTCTCAGTTTCCCCATTTGTAAAATAAGGGGACTGGATGGCCTCCTCATTTCCTCCAAATTTCAATAATTCTCTTACTCTGTCTTGGTTTAGGTTGAACCAGAAGCAAAGAGAAAAGTTAATTTGGAAGATGATCTCAGGAAACACTGTTGGCAATGCAGGGAAGTGAGACAGAAAGAGAAGGCAGCTATTAATGGGTATATCATTAGCCCATGTTTCTCTGTGGGTCATTGGAGCTTAACCCATGTGGAGAACCCTGGAATACAGTGTGGAATATGCCTAGGAGGGAAGGAGCTGGGCTATTTACACACCAAGATCCACTGGTCATGGTTGAAGGCTCTTCCTAAAAGGTACCTCTGGACTGCTACACAGAGGAAAAGGCTGGGGAAGTCCCTGAGACAGAAATGCAGGTGTTGATGGTTGGAAGGTGGGTGGTGCTTACTCACTGAGAAAGTAGGAATGAGGGGATATGGATGGAGCACCAACTGTGTCTGTCACACAGATTTGCCTGCCAGATCTGCATACAATTTGTGCTGTGCAGACACATAGTGAATCTGTCTAGACAACAAGTAAAAGTCATAGCAGAACCATAACTTATATCTTCATAACTGTGCAGTCCAGTTTGCTTTGATAATTATACCCAGAGCCTCACAGAACACCAGTATTATAAATGTATAATCCTGATGGTAAAGATATAAAAACATGTGTTTAAATTTACTTATATATGATAGAATAAATCCATGTCACTCCCTTGATGTCTTGCTGTCACAATGTCATTCTCACTCAGATTCTGATGTGCCTTCTCATGCAAAAGAATAATGATTGGCAAAGGATTAGTTCCTTGGGAGCACACCAACCCCAGGAATGACATCTGTAATGTGCATGGGTGGGGCTGGCTGGGTGAAACTACCACCAAAGAGAATTCAGGTAGATTCTAGTGCTTCTGAGCAATTTGAGGAACTTCAATGATGTAGAGAATTTGCTTCAAGTCAGATACTAATAACTGCCCCTTATAATAATAACAGGTCCTCAATAACTGAAAATCTCTGCCAGTAATGAGGAAAAAAAAAGACTGACAAATTTCTGGTTCAAATAAATGACTAAATAAACACTGTGTCAGGAACAAGAAATGTTAGAAAGAGAAATGAGGAAAGGTGTGTACATGGAGAGTGGAGAGACTTAGGAAAGAAGAATTTTAATGTAGATAGTGGCCAGGGAACCCTGTCAGATAAAATGCCATTGACACTAGACTCAGTGGGATGGAAGGAAGGGTTGCAGAGAGTCGTGCAGGCAGCTGGCAACAGAGGGACTCAGTCAGAGGAAACAGAACAATCAAAGAACCTGAGGCCAGGCTGAGAACCAGGGGTGGAGCTGAGCACGGGGGAGGAGGACAGAATGGCCGGAGGTGGGCCAATCACATGGGGCCCTTGTCAGAATTTTGGCTTTTACCTTGAGTGACATGGGAAGCAGAGGCCTGACATTCTCAGACTCTGAAAAGGATCACTCAGGAGCTCAAGAGGAGAAGAGCTGGAGGAAGAAACAATAAAATTATGAAAACTGTTTTATGTAGATTTTATTCACATCTCCCATGTGCAAAAAATCCCATAGCTCCATCCTACCCAGCACTATACAAGGTGGTGTGATAAAAAAAAATACAGTGAATATTTCAATTAAAAATTGATTACAGTAAAAGACACATTGTCACTAATCTCCAAAATACTCCCCCTTGCTTCGAACACACTTATTCCATCATGCTTATCACTTTCTGAAGCGGTTCTGGAAGTCCTCTTTCTTGAGTGTCTACTTGTAGTGTCACGGCTGCCTCCCTGTCCTGAATGTATCCCAAACGTTCACCTTTCGTGGTCATTTTGACTTTGGGGAAGAGCCAGAAGTTACACAGTGCCAGATCCAGTGAATAAGGTGGATGGGGACACAGTAATGTTCTTATTTGTTAGAAATTTATATTAATATGTTGTTTGAGATCCAGGATTTATGGCACACTTTAAAACACACCTCTCAACCTTAGCTTGCAGCCAACTGATGGCACTAAACAAGTTGAAACTTGTCACACACTGTTACTAAGGTTTGATCCACTGCTTCCTATATTGAAGCCCCTGCCTTTCTGTTGGATGGTCATCAGCAGGACCATTCATTGTCACTGTATTTTTGATCACACCTTGTATACTGAATTGTCTCCCCCACCAGTTCATATGTTGAAGCCTCTGATTTGAAAAAGATGACTCGGGAGCTTCAGAGTGATGGTATTTGGAGGTGGGGCTTTTGGGAGATAATTCGGTTTGGATGATGTTATGACAGTGGGGTCTCCATGATGAGATTCGTGCCCTTATAAAGAGAGAAAGAACACCAGAGCTCTGTGTGCCATGTGAGGACATGGGGACAGGCAAGCAAAGAAGAGGGTCTTCACCAGGAACCTACCATGCTGGCACCTGCTCTTGAGCTTCCAGCCTCCAGAAAGAAAATAAATTGTTATTGTTTAAAGCTTCCCAGTCTATATTTTAAGCCACATCCAATAATTTCTTATCCTTGATAATATTAACAGAATTTCACATTCAAAATATAAAAATGTTTCTCTTAGGGACCATACACATCCATCTGCAGGTACAATCTGATTTACACAAACAAAGCCCAGCATTGCCCTCGTAGAGGGGTGTGGAGATGGACTGAGGCTGCAGGTGGCCATGTTGCACGCAGGGGCTGGGTCCTCTGAGCAGGAGCACTGCCAGGCTCCAGGTGGTAACTGCGCCACAGGCTTGTAACAGGCAGGTATGTCTGGGAAATGCTTCCAGTACAAATAACAAGGAGACTTAGAACTGAGAGAAAAGAAATCTCGGTTGTTTAAAGCCACATACTCTTAAGAGTATTTCGTTACAACAGATTGAAACATGAGCCAATTTTATTGCCCTTTTTCCTTTCGTTGCCTCGCTGAAGTCAGTGGGGTTGGGAGCTCTCTAGGCAGAGGGGCTTAGGGTTTTCTGGAGATTGCCAGCTGGAATAGAGGGTTGTGGGTTCACAGCAGCCAGACGGTGCAGACTCAGTGGGAGGCTGGGATGCACCATTTGCAGTGGGGGAGCTTTGTAGACGTGTAGTCAGAGGAGTCAGATAGTGATCTTTGTTATAAAAAATGACTCTGGTTGCTGAGGGTGGAGAACAGGTGGTAGGCAGGTGGGACTGAAATTGTAGTGTCTAGGACAGACATGCAGGCGAAATGCAGGTGTAAAACTACCGTGGTCAAGGCAGGGGCAGTCACAGCCCTGATAAGGGAAGATGGAGTTGGGGAATATTTTGGAGGTGCAGGACTTGTGAACTGAGTGTGGGTGGGCGTATGTGTGTGTGTGCACGTGTGTGTGGTAGGGGGAGGAGGAGGCAGCCAGGGAGAGCCCCAGGCTCAGGCTTGAGCAAATGGTGGGGTGAAATAGCAGGCAGGAGGGGTGTATCAGTGACTGCCAGCACTTGTACAGTGCGAGATCACAGGGATGTGACCAGTATCACACACTGAAGGGATGCATGGAGAAACACCATGAGCAGGAATCAAACGGGTAGCAGTAAATGGGTCGAAGCAGAGGAGATGCGGGGGGTGGGAGGGAGGAGATAGTTGCTCAAGGGCAGGTCCTCTTTGGGTTTCCTGGGACCCCAGGACACCACCAGGTGAGAAACAAGTGCCATGTAGTGGTCACTGCTGGACTAACTAGTGTCCCAAGTCTTTCTGCATGTGAGGTTTTAAGGGCCAAGAATTAAATTCTTTTTTTTTTAAACCTGAAACTTTCAAATATAGACTGGTTCACCATGAGGAAAGGGCTGCTCAAGATGACTCCTAAAGCTCCTTTCCACTCTAAAATTCTAAGGCCTGGACGCCCAGAGCACTAGCAATGCTATGTATGTGTGTGTGTGTGTGTGTGTGTGTGTATATATATATATATATATATATATATATATATATATATATATTTTTTTTTTTTTTTTTTACTGTAACAACGCACTTCTTAGTCTCATTTAATGTTAATGAATTTGTTTAAAAAGCAACCAAAATGAATCGCTTTCTGTGAGCTTACTACATGTGCCATTGAATTTCTGATTTTAAATCTTAGTTAAGAAAAAATGTTGCTGTTTTGTTGCCAATATATAATTGGTATATAATATTGAATACATATATTTTTATATACACATACTCGTATGATTTATTGAATGAATTATAGTTTTGAATATGTTATGAATTATATATATATGATTTCATGAATGGCTCTGTATTTGATTTTTAAAGTACTGAGAACATTGTAATAAATGATTTAACTAATTTTTCAGAATGACAAAGAGGCAAAACTAATTTTGCTTTCACAGTGCACTAGCTGTCTGAAGTGATTTGGACACGTTCTATATTATTTTCCTGATGTTCCTTTGAGGTAAGAAGGTGGAAACTGCAATTTCATTGTTTTCTGTCAAATAGAAAACTAAATGAAAGGCACGGCACATTACTTTTCCAACCCACATTCCATGTAGGTATTGCACCTGACAGAAGAAGGGACGATTTGCATCCACTTAAAGGATGTACTCGATGATGCAACATTTCCTGTTATCATGTTGGCCAAACTCTGTCTGGTTATGATGAAATGTTGTTTGACATTTGTTAAATTTTAATGTACTAAAACCTCTCTTATTATTCTAGAAACAAGAAAAATGGGTTATTACTTTAATTAAAAACCCTGTTCAGTGATGCACCACCAAGAAACTTTAATCCTGGTTATGCCTAATCTACAATGCCAATTTTAAGTTTTTTCTTGAGCAAGTTAAGTATAAATAAGTAAATACAAGAATAACATAAAGCAAAATGAATGGTTAGAAAGAGAGAATATCAGGAGATAGGGTTATTTGGAATTATCACAGGTTTTCAGACTCAGTTTTTCTTTTTGAAATTTAGAAACAAATTTTATTTAAGATCTGAAATACAATTCCTAAAATAGCAGCTTCTCTAGAAAACTCTGGCTACACAATCATGCATTGCTTCTATCATGTTAGAATGTGCACTAGATTCAAACACAAAAACCATGAAACAAATGACCATCCTTCAATAATTTAGACCAAAGACAGACTAGAATACCTAAGGAACAACATAGATGGACTTGCAGAGGATGGGTTCTTTTACTTCAAGCACAATAAACAGAAACACAAATGTGTGGGTTTTTGTGTGTATACATTAAGTTGAACCTTTGGCACTAGGATTCAGGGCATTTTGTCATGTAGCACGAACACAGAATTAGAAAATTGTGCAGTGTGAATGGAATAGAACCACCAACATTCATGCCATGTTGTCAATTAGGCAAGAAAATGCTCTACTGAACGTTTCTTCTTTGTCTAAGCACTGCGTACACTGGTAGCAACTTTGAAATGAGAAAAGGAGCTTGCACTCCTTTTACTTTCTGTTTCAAGCAAAACAGAAAACAACTGAAACATAAGCCCTGTTATACAATTTAGAGACCATCAATCATACAAGAAAAAGACTAAGAACCTGAAGTGTTTACTGATACCAGAAGTAAGAGTGAGTGGTCAGTAGACCCTCACATGGCCTTGTGGTGGTACTCAGCTGAAGCCACTTCATAAACACTGGCAGTAAACGGAGATGCAGTGCTCTTTGCCAGACATTGTAGGAAATCGTGCCGGTAGTCCATCAATAATGCCAGGCCTTTCTCATCAAGGGGCATATACGCTAACTTTGCTCTGATTTGCATGAATAATCTCAGTAGATGTGGTGCTCCATACATCTGGGACACGGGTGCATCAGGGTGGGCCAAGACGATTTTGGCATACTGAGGCCTCTCGAATTTGTAGAGCAGCTGAGTGTGCCACATCACATTGCAGTATTCTTCTATGCCAACCATGACTTCGTTCACTGCACATTCCTTGTTGTCATCGAGGAACACGCAGTTTCTACACTGAAGAAATAAGTCCCTAACCTTAATCCACTGAAGTTAATTTAGAGTTGAATGCTATCAATAGTTCATACATAATTGGCTCAAATATTTCAAGTTGTAGATGCTTTCATTGTGTTTTAAACAATAACTTATTCGCAAATGGTTAAAAACACTGTAAAAATTGAAAGAATGCTCTTTTTAATTTTTAGTTCTGAAGCTATTGCTTGATTTTAAATCATCAAGGATGATTTAGAGATTTAGAAGGACCAAGGAGGCATGAAGATTCATGCAATGCAAACCACCACGGGAAGGACCAGCCTCAGGAACGCTGTGGTCTATAAGCCGAGTCAGTGCAAGACCCATTCCATTTTTTGAAAAACAATAACAACAAAACCACTCCAAACTGAAGCTGGGGAAGGACTAGAAAGATTTTTTTTCTTACCAATGTGAGGTTGGAAACATACTGGCTTTCAAGTGACTTGGCCATGACCACAGTGACACTTCGAAGTGACGGGAGCTAGAATTGCAGGCAGACGTGAGTTTGGCACTTGCACGCCCACATTCAGAAACTTTCTTCCTTTCTCCTGCTAGCACACCAAGGTTGACCTTGTTGGAGTGGTACAAACTGATTGCAGACACACATTACCTGGAAATAGGCTGTTTGGTTTAATATGAGGGCTGTGTACTTAGACTCTGATTTATAAAAACGCAACATTACCCAGGATATTTGACAAATGCTCAGAAATGTATACTATGCTAGACAGCTATCAAAGAAGCAGGCTTCACCGATGGAGAGTTCCCTAGTCCCATTGCCACTTACTGAATAAGGAAGGATCATGATACCTACTTATTTCATCTATCTATGTGTGTACCTATTTATTCATCTCATTTCAGAATAGGGTCTGAAGTTGTAACAATGATATGCTACATTTCTGATTTCTTTAATATACAAAGAACTTTTATAAATCAATAAAAATGTTTCTAAAGAATATGAATAGAAAGAGGAATACAAGTGGTTTAAAAAGATTTTCACTTATCATTTGGGCAGAGATCCAAACTGAAAATACGTTGAGGGTAATCTGTGCTCATACACAGTGCTGGTGAGGTTGTGGGAAGAAAGCACTCTCATACACTGCTAACTGGAGCTTAAACTAGTACGAGCTGTTTTGGAAACCAATTGGGCAATATCTTTCAAAATGTGAAATGCATGGATTTTCTTGTCCTCGAAATTCAACTGGAATTCTTCCAAGAGTTAAGAATCATGTTCACACAATTGAAATAAGGTACAGTCCTCTCTGGGGTGGGGAGTGATGTGGGTGGAGGCAGGGGTAGGAGAGAGACTCATTTATTCAATGCTTGACATTTGTGTTGTTAAAATTTCCTAAACATGTCAAAGAAAGAAATTAAAAATATGTATTTGTTGAATTTATAAATAACTATAAATTCACCCAAAAAAGAGGAAATGGCCTACAAAAATACATCTAGATCAAACTAAATGACAAGAAAGTGGTAAATTAGGTTGGGGGGAAATAAAGATGGAAACACCGGAGTGGAGTTGGGGGTACTTTGTTACTCAACATTATTGCAGCCAGACTCTGGCTAATATTTCCCTAGAGACAGGGATAAAAAAGTGGAAATAAGTTCAAAAGGAGGCTTTTGATTTACTGGGGATACTTGGAATATGCACATCCTCTAATAAAAGGATACCAACTTTTCCTAAAATTATGACTTGACTTGGGGATTCTAAGACATTATTGGCAATTAATAGAGTACTATACCAGATCACATAGTGTTCTGTGGGTGAACTGCAGAAACAATTCATTTTATCACAACAAAACTGTTTGTGATACTGAGAACACTGCAGGATACATTTGGGCGTACACTGAGAGGATGTGTAGAAACTAGGATTGAAGGGTGGTGTGTGTGTGTGCGTGTGTGTGCGTGTGTGTGTGCGTGTGCGTGTGTGTGTGTGTTTGGAGGAGAAGGCACCTAGAACTAGGGATTCTCTTTCCCATCATTCCAGGCCAGTCTGCCAAGACTCTTGGTATGAAAAATTGGTCAGCGTCAAAGATCAAAACACAAATGTAAACTCGACAATCCCGAGTCTCGCCTTTAAGGTTTCTCCTTATCTCCTTCAGTGTGACTCAGCTTTCCAGGAATCATGGTGGAGATTTTAGAAACAGTCCAGGATGAGAGCCAAAGGCAGAGTCCAGGTGTATTCTTCCTTTACATCCTCCCTTTAACAGTTCCTCCAAACAGTCTCCCCATTTCTGTTGAGAAGCTGCCTCCCCACAGGCGGGGTACCTCTAGTAACCTTTCTTCGTTTCTTCTTCCCTTCATATCCAGTTAGCTTCCTAGTGATCTCGCCTCTGCCAGCTCTCCTCAGGTTTTGATTGCCCTGGTATAAACGCAACGATTTTCTAATCAGTCTCCCCACTGCAGTGCTCTCCCTGACACAAACTGATCCTGTGTATGGATACACATCTTGGTTCCTATTACTCTCTTGCTTCCAAACCTTCAGTGACTCCCCATTACTTTCTGGGCTGGCATCTCAGACCCTCAACAAAACAACCCTGGTCTCTTGTTCCAGTCCCCAAGTCCCTTCTTCAGTCTCTTCTCCTCCAACCTCCTGTTTCCAGCTGCTCCTCACTGCACTTCAGCAGGACCCAAAGGCTGCCCAGTGCAAATGCCAAACCTCTCTGTGTCTCTCAGTCTGGAGCCAGGTCTCTTTAGGAGGCGAGGGGCAATCTAAAAGAAAGGATGGAGAAGATGACTGATCTTATTTTGAAAATTCTTACTTAACTGATTTAGTTGGAGAGTCACTATTCTGCTTGTTCCTCTATTGATTTAGTTTGTCTAAATAAGATAAATATTTGCATGGAGGGAGAAAGATGCCTGCCTTTCCTGGTGTTGTGTCCTTGGATATGACTTCTCTTTCTCTCTATGCCAGCTCTACTCTTTTGAAGCCTTGGTCATGTTACTGCCCTGACTGTCATTCTTCTGCATTTCAAGTCCACCTTCAGTACCCAGTTTGAAGCTGGTGGGTCTCTATTATTTGGGATGGATATATATATATATATATATATATATATATATATATATATATACACACACACATATATATACACACACACACACACACACACTCACACACACACACACGCGCGCATGCACATGCATATATGTATATGTATCTCATAAACACACACACACACACACACACACACACACACACGTATGGGAGCTGTTCAGAAAAAATCCAGCCATAAATGCCTCTATTTTTTATAGTATATGGCTGAATACTTTCTGGACAGTCTATACACACACGTGTATATGCAGTGCCAACATTAAATCTCTCTCTACATACATACACACACACATATCCACATATATGTGTGTATATACATCAATATAGAGAGGCATACACATACATTATTTAAATATTCATGGCATGTTATCTGTAATATAATATGTAGGTGTCTCTATACTTCATATCTATAAATAAATCAAGAGGAGAGGGATTTACTTTAAAGGTTGGATCACACAATTGTAGAAGATAGGGAGGCTGATTTTGCAGAGAAGGCTGGCATGCTTAAGTCTGAATGGAAGCAGAACTTTCTTTTCTAGGGGTCCTCAGCCTTCTCTCTGTAAGACCTTCAACTGATTAGACGAGGCCCATTCACCTTATGGTGGGTAATCTGCTTTATTCAAAGTTTACTGATTTAAAGGCTAATCTTATCCACAAAACACTGTCACAGCAACATGTAGACTCATGTTTGACCAAGCAACTGTTACCATGGCTGACCAAATTGAGACATAAAATTGACCATCAGAAGGTCAGTCCCACCATATTCCATGCCCAGGTTTGGACCAGCCTTCTGCTTGTCCAGGTGGCAAAATGAGAGAAAAACTAGGATCCCACATAAATTCAGACTCTCTCATTAAAATATGAGCATCACTGACATTCCTATTAGTCCAACTGGGATACACTTGCCACTTGGTTTATCAAGTAAATATAAAGTTGTGTATCCGCAGCATACATATCCATTGTTTGGCAGACAGTGCATCACAACATGGCACACCAGAAAAGGAAATTATTTGATTCCCTTGTTCCATAGGGTAACATATTTATTTTGTGATAGTGGAATATTAATGGGTTAAATTTCTTTGTGTGTGTGGAGGGAAGGCATATGTGTTACACCTGAAATTTCAAAAATATCAAGAAACCAGATATACTCACACCCCTTTAAAATGGAAACAGCTCATTTGTATCGTTTGGTTTTACTGAAAGATCTTATGAATGAATAAAACCATAAGAAAATAAATGAAAGAGGAGTCAAGTAAGTTGTAAATTTGTTTTAACAGCATCAGAGAGGGAGGAAGGAGGGCAATGATATTGATTATTTAGAATCAGTGGGAGATCCTGTCACATTTCTCACATGTTGCATCATCCCATCTGATGATGTGAGAGAGCATTGTCCTGAAACAAGGGTATCAAGTTTAGCAAATGAAGTGAACAAACTGAAGTTTGCCTTTATCTAAATGTATGTGGTTTTCCCATGACAGCATAGTTATAACACATCTCTTGGTATGTAATGAATGCTTTCAGAGCAATCAGCAAATTACTTATGAAGTTTTATGGTGATTGTATGCAATGTGCAGCCAAAATTATGCTTCCTGGCTGGGAGTGGTTGGGAGTCACTAGGCAGAGCTGGCCTGGAGAAGGCAATCTGGGAGATGCCACGATTGTTGCATTGCCTGGTTCCCAACAGGTGCTCAGTGAATATCTGTGAAATGCCCATGATGTTGCAGACATGCTTATAGGTTGGGTTGGGATAGGAAATGGGGTTTGCATCTGAAGGCTTTTTTTTTTTCTCTGAAGAGGTTATCTGCTGAGTAGGAGAAATGAGTGTATGGTACTGTCTTAGAATGGCAGAGAGGAGAAGTTTTGCCCCAGTCAATTATTTTAAAAAAGTGAGTCAAGTAGAGAAAGATAAAGGGATCCCTGGGAAGTATGGAAGGTTGGTTTGAGGTTAAATGCTTTAAATTAATCATGGTTCTAGTCTAAAAGGTGATTGGACTATCAGCAGAGCCTGACAGCCTGGGTTTGGGTCCAGATAATGGAGGTTGGATTGATTAGCAGTGGGATTTCACTGAGAGCTCATGATGGAAGAGAGGAAGGGAGGCAGTGTGATTAATAGGAATGGAGTTGAAAGGACAGACAGGCCTACATGGAGTGGGGGAGAAGGATCTGCTGGGGTTGAGGGAGCTAAAATCTCAATGAGAAAGAAGAAAAGGAAAGTGGATGTAACCAAGTGAGAAAATAAGGAGGAAAAGGGGTTTGGGGGAGAGTGTAAGTATGAATTAAATCTCAGTAGATCTAAGAATGACAAGATGAGGGGGAAAGAAAGTGTTACCAAGGAGGGATAAAGAGGGAAATCACTGGAGGTGCGTGGCCTGAGGTGAGAGGTAGGACTCGTGGTCCCAGAGATGCAGTGTCACCATAAGGAGGCCAGTGGTGGGCAGAAGGAAGGACAGAGGGTTTGGTACAAAGTTCTTCATGATGTGGCATGAGTGAGTAGCAGTGGAAACAGTTTAGTGCTAGACAGGAACTGCATGCAAGTGATTTATTTGGGGATGATCTCAGGGACACAGGAAGGGAGCAGAGAGAGAAGAGGAAAGCCAGTGAAAGGTCAACTATTGAGTGAGCTACTCTGAGGTAACTGGGGCTCAAGCCTCAGAACTGGCCCACTGAGGGTCAAGAGGCCCCCAACCTTACTTGTTACTGGCTGTGGGTTGTCTACTGCCAGCACATAACCTATGTATGGTCAAGGTGCTCCACTGGAGAGTGTACATTCTTGGGAAAAAGTGTATCAAAACTGCCACAATTGGCCAAGCATGTGCAGATGAGGCACCACCAGGGTCTTCAATTGCAGGTAGTGAGTCTAATAGGAGCAGTTTTGGGACAAAGGAGAAAGTCAGGACCTGGATGTGAAACTGGATGAAGAGGTGGCTATTCTTACCTCCTGACTATGAAATAAATGAGGCACCTGAGGACATAGCAGACAATCCTCAAGAGGGCTCCAGGGGACATTCACCTCCAAGAAAGAGCCAGGTTCCAGCTAGTGGAGGGAGGTGCACTTAGCAAAAATCTTCCAGAAGGCTTAGAGAGGTTGGGTGGGTAGAAGATAAAGAAGGGATGTGTGGAAACAGGGAGTCGAGACTCAGAGCTCCAGGGGACACAGGTACCTGGAGATGTTCCCATCTGGGCCATGACTGAGCAGTCCAGTCACATGACATAGGGTGGTTCTGCTGGCCTTGTGGCTGCTCATAAAGTTTGTCCCCTTGGGAGTACTGGGGGTTTCTCAGAAGGAATAATCTTCAGAGTTTGTTTCCGGATGACTCAAGGAAGGACCCAGGAATCTTACTGTGAGTTGGAATTAGCAGTACTTGGGTGCTGAAGAGGGCTGGTCTCTCTGGCAAGTCCCTGAGGGGAGACTGTGGTTTAAAGCCACTGGCCACCATGCCCTAGGGAAAATGACCAGAGCTGGTTCTCTCTGTCCTGAGATGGCTTCTCCAGGTGACTCCCAGAAAGCAAAACCTCAAACTGTTCTGCCTAATGTCACCCAAAGCAAAGCTGAGAAAGATGAGGAGGCCATCTGTATATTTATCATTTCCACACTTTTAATGGACACAATCCTTCCTTCAAATGGGACATTATATGAAACCTAACATAAAAACAAATTTAGGCAGAGCTATTGGGACATAAGGTTCTGAATGTCAGATACACCATGGGCTTTCCAAGTGGCCACATGGAACCAGTTTTAAAACACCATTCCTGATCTCCTAAAACCTACTACTCTCACCCTGGGCCCTTGTCAGTCACATGCTGAGACTTCCTTTCTTTGGGCAATAGGGACTTATTTACATGGAGTAGCGTATGATCTGGATTTGTTGAGAACTGCTGTGTCAGTGTGTTGTGGTGAAAATCCTCTTTACTGTTCACACAGACACCCTTTTATAGGGCATGATGAGAGAAAGTTCTTGTAGGAGTTCCTGGGAGAAAAAAAAATGGTGTTTTTCTTCTGAGCTACAAAGTTATTTATTTTTTTTTAAATTTTGTGGCTACCAGGAATCTCATAACAGTATTTGTCTGCCTATAAAGCTCTGCTCCAAGTTTGTGGTCCATCCACCAATAGTATTTGTGCAGAAATTTTTGGGAACTGATGTTACCTTGAACTTCAATGAACTACCTTGCTCTCATTTTTCCATTACTCTGTTTCCTTTACATAATAGTTGGATTATGTACCACATTGTATTTAGAATAGATAAAAGATTTGGGTTCCTAAGAGGCAGATGCTGAGACAAGGATTTTCATGCACTCATTGATATGGGCAGTGATCCTGGGAAGCATAAGTAGGAGAGGCAGTCAACAACACAGGCATAATAGTGAGCAGGTGGCTGTTGTTGATGGCTGGAGCTCAGTCCTGCTGTGGACCTCTGGGAGAGTGGATAAAATATTCCTCAGAGTTTTTTTTACTAAAGAGCAAGGAATTTGTGGGTATTTATCCATTAACTCTCTTCATTCATTGGTGAGGCCTGCTGCTGTGGGAGTTAAGTGCTTAGCACTCTGGCTTGGTGTGTGTGTGTGTGTGTGTGTGTGTGTGTGTGTGTGTGTGTGATGCTGGCTACTGTGGCTTAATAAGGTCTTTAGGGCAAAAGTTGCATGTGTGTGTACCAGGAAATACAGCTGGCATGGGAAGTTGAGAGACAAGGAGTATAAGTGAATCAACTACAATGGTGATGACAAGGGTCTTCTGTTAAGAGTGGAGAGCTATATAAATGCCTTTATTTACAGTTCATGGATATCTAGTGTTTTGGCTTCCCTGACCACATTAGAAGAATTGTCTTGGGCTACACATAAAATACACTAACATTAATGATAGCCGATGAGCTAAAAAATGGTCTGTGCATAATTTTTGTAATGTTTTAAGAAAGTTTATGAATTTTCTACACATTCAAAGTCATCCTGGGCCACATGAGGCCTGTGGGCCATGGGTTGGACAAATTTAACTTACATAGTGCCTTTTGTCATCATTTCTCTGAGCACCCTAACACAGAGTTTGTAACAAAAAGAACTCGATTAGTTTGAACAAGAGCTATTGTTTTTCTCCTTTGTCATAACATTAAATGCAAGAGTCACATCACAGGCCTCTTGCATCTGAAGGGGTGCCTACATGTTTATATAAATAAGTCCTGGCTGCTTTCTCTCCTTTTGGGGGAATGGGGGCTCAGATATACCTGTTGGGGTCAGACTGGGACATCTGACCTCAGAGCAAGTTGGACAGGACATTGAATGATGCTGTTGCTTCTCAGTCTGAGGTGGGTTCATCTGTGGGTTTGGGGCTGCTGCTTCCCTAGGTGCCACTCCAAGGCAGACAATGCATACAAATCTCCTTACCTCCTCAGAGATCAACTGAGGACAGGTCATACTTCCTAATGAGACTTCGCTGAAGCTTGCGGTTACATATGCAAAGGCACTAATTCCCCTTTCCAGCTGCATGCTGCTGCATTTCTCCCCACAAAAGCTCTACTTTTTTGAAAGTCCAGACCCTTGACATCTACTTTTCTCATCCCCCCAGAATTGTCTGTATCCATCCTTCACCAGTGAGGCAAGACAGACAAAGAATGTCATTCTAGAATGCCTTTGGGTAATTAAAAAGGAGCAGGCTATGTTGAGGCCCTGCAAAAGAGATTGGAAAGAGTCTCATTGCATCCCTCGCCCTTCTTTATCCCAAACTCACTTATTATATATGCACTGGGTCTCTATTCTCTCTACCTCCAACAGCTGGCACTTCAAATTGGTATAGCTCAATACATGTAGTTCAAGTATAAGCAGGTCCTAGAGTCTTGAGTAACTCACTGGCCATCTCTGAATTTTGTATGTCCTTGGTGTCTTTTGAACTGCTGCCCCAGGCTGGAGCTCAGAGTGAGTGAATTCATTAGCAAGTAAGTAGAAGTGTGAGCCTTTTAACAGAAACACCTGATACTTAAGCACCCCTCTGTCTCACTCAGCCACAAACTTCATTGGTTTTTGCAGCCAGAAGTTATGAGGACTTCTCTTCCCAGCATTGGAACTCTGGGCTGGAGGGAGAGCCTTGTATGGGACTGCAACACCTCGCTACTTGGGGATACCTCTGCAAAGGAGATATCTCTCCCTGTTCTCAACCACCATATGTGGGTGTGGGGTCAGATGATTTTGTGCATTGCCCTTTCTACCAGTCTTGATGTGGCTTCTTCTGTATGTCCTTAGTTATAGGACTTCTCAGAGATTCTCAATGATGGTTGTTTTGCAGTTTATTGTAATTTTGAATTCGTAGTGAGAGGAGGCAAGCACACCATTTACCAAATCTGCCATCTTGTCTAGAAACCTTCACATTTATTATTTTAATTACTGATGTATAATTATTAATGTTAAGTTGCAAAGTAAGAGAAATGATAATAGCTATATTAATGAGTTCTACTTCTGATTTTGAATGGTTTTAGCTTTTGCACAGCATAAAGCTAATAAATACTCATCTTTTGTTTTTAAAATAACATCTTTTTAATTGAACTACGATTTAGGTATAATGCAATGTAAATATAGTAAGTATACACTTCTACCAATTTGACAAATGCAGGGACCTGTGTAGCCCACACCCCTATCAAGTCACAGACATTTCCATCCTCCCAGAAAATTCTCTTGTGCCCCTGTTCTTTCTTCCATGCCCAGAGGCAACAAATCTTGTGAGATTTACTCCACATATTAGTTTTGGCTATTTTAGAACTTTATAGACATTAAGTCACAGATACAAATATGTTCTCTGTTGCTTGGCTTTTTTGTTCAGTGTAATGATTTTGAGATTCATCCATGTTGAGCTTATCAGAAGCTTATTCCTTTCTATGTTTTTATTGCATAAATAAAAACTAGTATTTTATTGCATAAATATGCTCTTTCCCTATTGCACATAAAATGTATAAATATACATTCTTCTATTCATGAGCATTTGGACTGTTTTTAGATTTTGGCAAAGGTGGATATGAAAATTTGTAAAGTTTGTCATAAAAAAACATGCCCTGATTCATCCCTCTCTCTTCTTTGTCCCAGACTCCAGTTTGCAAGTCCTGTAATTCTTCTGGTACTTCTCTTTCAGATTCACCTCCCTCCCTTTCTCACCATGCCAGCTCTCCAGGCAGGCCCAAGTCATCTCTTGACAGTTCTGCTGCCTGTACCCAGGGCTCCCTGCTGGTGTCCTACCTCTCCTTAATTTATCATCCACCTTCTGAAAGTATGAATTAGATCACATCACTCTGGAATTTATCAGTGGTTGCTCATTCTCCTAATGAAAATCCAAAGTCTTACCCTTAAAGCCTCTGGTGACAGGATCCTTGCCTGCTCCTACATCTAATTTCCCTCTCTTGCTTTGTTCATTGATGTACAATCACACCAGTCTTCTTTTGGCTGCTCAAGCACAGCCAACTCAAGTGCTGTTCCCTGGCTCATGTACTGTTTTCTGTGTCTCAAATGCTATTTCTTATATGCTTGGGTTGGCTACCCTTTTCTCATTCTTCTCCTTTCTGCTCTAACTTGGGGTGGCCTTCTCTGAACACACCTCTCAAAGTGACCTCCCACCCCATTTTTTCCATCACTGATTGCACCTTGGTTCTAACATCCCACACCAAGCTCCCAGTACTTAACACAACTTAAAGTTAAATATTTGTCTTCTGGTCTGTTGTCTTGTGTCCCCCATCAGAGCAGTCCTATCTTGTTCACTAGTGTTATCCAGTATCAAGCATGGTGTGCATGCAGTAAGTGCTCATAAGTATTTGCTGAACAAATCATTAAGCTTTATGTAAAATACTATCACACAAAACATTGTTTTACTAAATCCTCTTCACTAACTAGGCATGTGGAGGACCCTTGATCACAGCAGTCCCTCTCTGTCTTTCAGCTATGGGGTGTTAAGTTGAATCTCGAAGGTCAAATCCTGCACAGTAAATGGTGTTGAAAAGTCATCTTAGTTTAGGAGGACAAATGCAGTAGGATAATTTATTGACATATTAATTTGTGTGTGTGTTTTCCCTGTTACACAGAGGAAGCCAGACTTTTTCTTATCCCTTGGGGAAAAAAGCATATTTCACGCACAACTGTTTGCACATGAAGATTCATACGCACCACCCATACTTCATTGTGATGGGTAGATAAGTTAAATCAAATGTAATTTTTGCTTACTAAACTCTATCATCAAATCTTGCAACAGCTAACTGGATTTAAGAGTATTTCTAAAATTTATTTTGTACTATTTTCACCCCCAAAGCGATAACAGTGTTCTGCATTTGTTTATGAAAATAAGTTTGCCTTGGCATATTTTAAAGTTTTAATTTCTCTTAGCTACACCACAAAACCAGTACTGCTATTTAATTCATATTTGTTCCTGGGCATAAGTAATGTTTCTAGAGTCATTAGTGAAAGCACAAATAGATGCCTTGAATGTGCAGGTGGGTAGCAAATGATAAGTCATTAGCCAACATCTGCAGGGAGGAAATTATTTCTAGGGAAGCAGGTAAGATTTTCTGGGAGCAATGCTAAATCTTCAGTTAACAGGAAACCACTTCATAATTTATAATTCATGTGTGACATAATTTACATGATTTGTAAATTACTTAATGGTTCCCCAGTGTATATGTATTTATGCATGCATTCATGGTATAATCTTACCCATTTCCTCAACATTTACAAATCGTACTTTCATGGCTGGGAAAACTTAAGCCTCCATTTTCATTAGAATGCAAATTACTCACTACCAGGACTTCTGTACCTTGGCAAATGTTAGAAATAGAAGAATATATTGGGGTCTAATGTCCTAATTTTGCAGTAGCCCAAGTGTTTATTAGTGGCCAAGCTGGGATTTAAACCCCGTCTCTAATTCAATCCAGTGGTTCCACAAGTTCAAGTTGAGAATGGAAGAAAAAACTCTAGGGGAAAGGGGGAAAATGGAGATGGAAAGAGAAATTGTTAGAGAGCACGTAAATCTGTTAGAGAATAAATAAAAGGGTCCCTGTCTTTCATATCTGGGGGCCTTGTCCACTGCTCTCAGATAGGGAACAATGTTGATCTTAGAAACATAAGGAAACTATTACTAAACAGTGGCTTTTGGCTTTTATTGCATTTTCCTGCCCCCCCCCCACAACCCCCAGTGTTTTAGAAATTTAGAAACTAATAAGACATAGATTTTTCTCATCAAATAATGGAATGTTTTAGAAGAAAATTTGGAAGTATTTAAATAATTATTTGTTTGTTTATATTAACATGGTTAATCCATTTTTAGTTTGAGGAGAGAGTTGCCATAAAAATCTCATCCACTGAACTGGTATTTTTTTCTTGGATTAAAAAAATTAAATGTATTTACAAATATCGGATTCAAGAGTAATAACCATTTATTATAGAACTTTGGAAAGTGTAAAAAATACCAAAAAAAAAAAAGAAAATTATAATCCCCCATAATTTATCTCACCATACAGAGGAAGCCAATTTTACCTTTTTCTTGAAAAAAGAATCTTTTATTTTATCTTTAGAATGTTTAATAGGTTTACTTAAAATATTTTTGATTGTCTTGAAAACACAAAAAAATTGGATAGTGTAATGAACCCATATGTGCCCCATAATGCAGCTTTAAAAATTATTACTGTTTTGCCAGTCTGTTTCATCTTTCTTTTCCCTCTATATTTTATTTTTATTGGAGCATTATATTTTTATTGGAACATTTTATTTTATTATTAAAGTTACTGGGGTGACATTGGTTAGTAAAATTATATAGGTTTCAAGTGTACAATTCTATAATACAGCATCTATGTGTTGCATTGTGTGTTCACTACCCAGAGTCAATTTTTCCATCACAACATCTCAGACATTATATAATTTCATTTATAAATACTTCAGCATAAATGCATATTTAACTAATAAGGGCTTTTAAAAAATCTAACCATCACATTATCACACCATTAATAAATCTAAAAAGCTAACATGAATTTCTTAATGTTATTTAATATCTGTTTATATTAAATTTACCAAATCACTACCTAGTTGGTTTTTCTGAATCACATATTGCATTATATCTACTTATAGCCCTTAAGTATTATCTTTTATTTATTATATTATATTTTATTTTTATTGTTAGATTTATTGGGATGTCATTTGTTAACAAGAATTACACAAGTTCCAGGTGTACAATTCTAAAGTGTATCGTCTATGTGTTACAATATATGTTCACCACCCAGTGTGAGTTCTCTTTTCATTACCGTATATTTGGCCTCCCTCCCTCCCTCCTCTCATACCCCCTTCCTCTTCTCCCACCCCCTACCTTGCTTGCCCCCAGGTAACCACTAAACTATCAACTGTTACCATGAGTTTTTGTTTGTTTGTTTTTTCTTTGTTGCTTTCAGTTTTATATTCCACATATAAATATGGGTGAAGTCATATGGTTCTTGTTTTTTTCTGTCTGGCTTATTTTGCTTGATCTCAGGTCCATCCATTTTGTTGCAAATGGCAGTATTTCATCTTTTTTTTTATAGCTGAGTAATATTCCATTGTGTATTTGTACTACAGCTTTATCCAGTCATCTGTCACAGGGCACTTTGCTTGCTTCCATGTCTGTGCTGTGATGAACATCAGGGTACATAAGTCTTTGCAGATTACAGTTTTCAATTTTTTTGAGTAGATTCCCAGAAGGGGGATTGCTGGGTCATATGGTAACTCCATATCCAGTTTTCTGAGGACCCTCCACTATCCTCCATAGCAATTGTACCAATTTACATTCCCACCAGCAGGGTATGAGAATTCCTTTTCCCCCAAATCTTCTCCAGCACTTGCTATTCCTTGTCTTGTTGATAACAGCCATTCTCACAGGTGTGAGGTGGTATCTCATTGTGGTGTTGATTTGCATTTCTCTAATAACTAATGAAGTTGAGAATTTTTTCATATGTCTGCTGGCCGTTTGTATTTCTACATGGGAGAAGTGTCTGTTCAGGTCCTCTGCCTACTTTTTAATTGGGTTGTTTGTTTTTTGTTGTTGCTGAGTTGTACTAGTTCTTTATACATTTTAGATATTAGACCCTTATCAGATGTGTTGTTTGCAAATATTTTCTCCCATTCAGTTGGCTGTCTCTTTGCTTTGTTGATGGTTTCTTCTGCTGTGCAAATGCTTTTTAATTTGATACAGTCCCATTCTTTTATTTTTGCTTTTACTTCCCTTGCCTTTGATATCAGGTTCATGAAGTCTGCCTTGAGCCCAAGGTTCATAAGTTTACATTTCATTATTTTGGATCTTATGTGGAGGTCCTTAATCCATTTTAAATTAATTTTAGTATATGGTGACAGTTCAAAGCTCACATTCATTCTTTTGTATATGTTTTTCCAGTTTTCCCAGCACCATCTACTGAAAAGCCTTTCTTTTTCCTACTGCATATTTTCCTTCCTTTATAAAAAATTATTTGACATACATTTGTGGATTTATTTCTGGGTTTTCAATTCTATTGCATTGGTCTGTGTGTCTGTTTTTCTGCCAATACCAAGCTGTTTTGATTATTGATGCTTTGTAGTATAAATTGAAATCGGGGAGCGTGATCCCACCAGCCTTATTCTTTCTATGTAGTATCACTTTGGCAATTTGAGGTCCTTTGTGGTTCTATACACATCTGATAATTTTTAAAATCTATTTTGTGAAAGTATGTTTGTGGGATTTTGATGGGAATTGCATTAAATTTGCATATTGCTTTGGGTAATATGGTCATTTTAACAGTGTTAAGTCTTCCTACCATGAACATAAAATATCTTTCCATTTCTTTGTTCTTCTTCAATTTCTTTCAAAAGTGTCTTATAGTTTTTTGTGTATAAGTTTATCATGTTCTTTGTTGATTCCCAGGTATTTCATTCTTTCTGTTGCAATTGCAAAAGTTATTGATTCTCTCATTTTTTTCTAAAAATTTGTTATTTGTATATAAAAATACAGTTGATTTTTGTACATTGATTTTTGTATCCTGTGACTTTACTGTATTCATTTATTGTTTGTAATAGTTTTCTGGTGGAGTCTTTGGGATTTTCTATATAAAGGATCATGTCATGTGCAAATAGTGACTATTTGACTTTTTGTCTCCCAATTTAGATGTCTTTTATTTCATTCTCTTACCTGATTGCTGTGGCTATAACTTCCAGTACTATATTGAATAGCAGTGGTGGCAGGGTGAATCCCTGTCTTGTTACTGATTTTAGGGACATGGACTTCAGCTTTTCACCATTCAGTATAGTATTAACTGAAGTTTGGCCATATATGGCCTTTATTATGTTGAGGTACTTTCCTTCTATACTCATTTTATTCAGTGTTTTGATCATAAATCAATGTTGTAACTTGTCCAGTGCTTTTTCTGCATCAATTGATATGATCATATAGTTTTTATCTTCTATTTTGTTGGTGTATCATATTGATTGATTTTCGTATGTTGAACCATCCTTGTGCTCCTGGGATGAATCCAAATTGATCATGGTGTATAATCTTTTGGATATATTGCTGTATTCTATTTGCTGATATTTTGTTTAGGATTTTTCATCAGAGATATTGGTCTATAGTTTTCTTTTTTGGTGTTGTCTTTACCAGGCTTTGGTATTAGGGTAATATTGGTTTTGTAGAATGAGTTAGAAAGTATTGCCCCATCTTCGATTTTTTGGAAGAGTCTGAGGTGGATAAGCATTAATTCTATTTTGAGTGCTTGGTAAAATTCATTGGTGAGACCATCCAGTCCGGGACTTTTGCCTTTGTGGAGGTTTTGGGTAATTGTTTCAATTTCTTTACTATTGATTGGCCTATTTAGATTATTCAGTTCTTGGTTCAGTCTAGGTGGATTATATGTTTCTAGAAACTTGTCCATTTCTTCTAAGCTGTTAAATTTAGTGGCATTAAGCCCTTCATAATATTTCCTTATGATCTTTTGTACTTCTGTGGTATCAGTGATAATTTCTCCCCTTTTATTTCTAATTTTGCATATTTGTGTCCTTTCTTTTAATCCGTTGGTTAGTCTAGACAGGAGTTTGTCAATTTTGTTGATTTTTTTGACGAACCAGCTCTTTGTTGCATTAATTTTTCCTATTATATTTCTATTCTCGATTTTGATTAGCTCTGCTCTAATTTTTATTATTTCTCTTCTGCTGACTTTGAGTTTTTTCTGTTGTTCTTTCTAGTTCTTTAAGATGGGATGTTAGGATATTTACTTGTGATTTTTCTTGTTTCTTAAGATAGACCTGTAATGACATAAATATCCCCGTTATTACTGCTTTTATTGCATCCCAATAATTTAATATGTTGTATTTTCATTGTCATTAGTTTCCATGTATTTTTAATCTCTTCTTTTATTTATTCTTTGATCCAGTCATTGTTTTAATAAGATGTTTCATCTCCATGTATACGCGATTTTTCTGCTTTCTTTTTGCAGTTGATCTCCAATTTCAAAGCTTTGTGTTCTGAGAATACACTTGGTATGATTTCAATCTTCTTAAATTTACTGAAGGTAGTTTTTTTGTACCAGCATATGCTCTATCCTTGAGAATGTTCCATGTACACTACAAAAGAAGGTATAGTCTTTTTTTGTCAGATGAGGTGTCCTATGAATGTCAATTATGTTTAATTGTTGTGATGTGTCATTCAAAGCTGATATTTTCTTATTTTCTGTTTGGATAATCTGTCCATAGCTGTTAAGGGAGTGTTTAAGTCCCCTACAATGATTGTGCTTTTGTCAGTTTCTACTTTCAGATCTGTTAGTACTTGCTGTGTATATTTAGGTGCTTCCTGATTGGGGGCATATAAATTAATTAGTGTCAACTCTTCTTGTTGTTGTATGGTCCCTTTTATCACTGTGTAATGTCTATCTTTGTCTCTTGTTATCTTTTTTAACCTGAAGTTTGTTTCATCAGATATCATTATGGCAACTCCTGCTCTTCTCTTGTTACCATTTGCTTAGAGTTTTGTTTTCCATCCTTTCATTCTGAGTCTGTGTTTGTCCTTATGGATGAATTGTGTCTTTTGGAAACAGCATATCGATGGGTTTTGTTTTTTTCATCCAGTCTGCTACACGGTATCTTATTATTGGTGAGTTCATTCCATTTACATTTAGAGTGATGATTGACATATGAGGATTTCTTATGGCTATTTCTTCTTCCTTTTTAAAAATTTATTTTTGTTGTCCCAACTCTATTGCATTTATTCTAATTTTTTGTTTCAAGTTGAAGAGCCTCCTTTAGTTTTTCATGAAATGCCACCCTCATGCTGGAGAATTCCTCAGCTTCTGTGTGTCTGAGAAGGTCTTTAATCCTCCTTCATATCTGAAGGATAATTTTGCTGGATTATTTACTCTTGGCTCTCTTTTAATATTTAAATATTTGATTCCACTCCCTATTGGCTTGTAGAGTTTCTTCTGAGAAGTCTGATAATAGCCTGATTGGGGTTTCCTTTAAATACTGTAGTTTTTCCCCCTTCCTGCCTTAAGAATTGCCTCTTTGTCTTTGTTTTTTGTGACATCTTCAGTATAATGGGTCTTGAAGAAGATTTGCTAGGTTCCAGGTAACTAGGGAACCTATTTTCTTCTTGAATTTGGGGTTCCAGATTTTTCAATAGGTTTGGAAAATTCTCATCTACTATTTGTTTGAGTATGCTTTCTGTAGAGTATTTTTGTGCTCCTTCTTTCCAGCCTATTATTTTAATATTATTTTTTTCTAATGGAGTCAGCTCTTGTAGATTTCTTTCAATCTTTTGGACTCTGTAGCCCCTATCTTTTTCTTCCTGTGTTGCTTCCATGTTCCAATCTTCAATATCACTAATTCTTTCCTCCATCTGGTTGGCCATGTTTCCTATGGCAGTTGTTTAATTTTTCATTTCTTTCTTGTATTATTTATCTCTCAATTTTCCATCTGGTTTTTTCTTATAATTTCAATTTCTTTGTTAAAATGTTCCTTTTGTTCACAAATTTCTTTTCTGAGATTGTTCATCTCAGCTTTGGTATTCTGCCAATATGTTTTCATTTCTCTGAGAGTCTTTAGAAGTGCAGCCTTGTATTCTATGTCAGTTAGTTCATAAATTTATAGATCTATAAGATTTCTTTCTGGAGATTTTTCATCTTCTTTATGAGTGGCTTTGAATCCTAAGGTACTCATGTTGTTGGTTGTGTTCTTTTTCTTGGGCATGAGAGCTTTACCTCTGACAACATCAAGGAGATCTCTTTCTCTTCCCAGTTGGTATTTCTGTGGTGTCTTGCTGTAGAGCAGACACTAGGTGGCACTGGGGGGCAATCTTTAGGAAATAAGGGAGGTGGTTAAGGCTCCTCCTCTACCTGTGTTTTGGGGCGTGGAAGCCAGCGCTAACTCTGCTTTCTGTAGTTGGATGGGGAAGGTGGGGGAGAGGGGGAGGCTTTGGATTGCAAGCTGAGGCTGCTCACTTGGTCAGGACGAATGCCATCAGCTCAGCCTTTCTCCCTCCTCGTGAGCCTGCATTTTACCCAGGACCGTGTTTTAGTGGATCAGTGTTTCCATGACAATTACTCTTGGCAGGGTTTTCAAGAGCCGAGAGCTGTGGTGCTACATCTGGGGGCTCTATTCCCTCCTAGGGCAGTTCAGATGCCTTTCTCAGGTCTGCTCCACCCAGGGTGTGTCTCCCAGACTATATCTGTAACAGCTACTGCCAGGTTTAGCTTGCCCACAGTCTGGTAGGGTTCTCGCTGCTCTGGCCTCCACTGTTATCACCATTAGGCTTCCCCACTGTCTAGTATCATGCTGCTTCTTGACCAGTGTTGCCTGATTCTTACCTAGTTCCTTCAGTTAGCTGAGGTCAGGTTGGGTCTTCATCCATCTCTGCTCCCTCTCTTCTCTCCCACTCAGCTCCCTTTCTCTAACTTTCAGGTGTTTTCTTGTGAGGTGTGAATCTCACAGCTGGCACTGTTCCAGTCAGGGTTTCCTGTGTTGGCTGTTTAATTGTATTTTCCAGAAGACATTTTAGGGATCCCCTTTCTGGTCTCCATCTTGCTGGGCCCCCTATCTTTTACTTTTTAACAGTTTCCTTCTCTATCTTTCTCTTATGTCTGTTTCTCTTTATTTCTAATGATTCATTGGATACATTGGGTCACTTGAGCTGGAGATTGTTCTACTTCCTGGGTTTGGCTGCTTACTTTCTCGTGGTAATGTTTAATTTGTTCCTCTGTTCTTGATATTTCCTGTCAACTGGGAGTTAGATCTGGTACCTTGATTAGATTGAGGATTGCATGTCTTTCTAAAAAGAATAGTACTTTATTCTTTGTCTTTTTTTTTTTTTTTGACATCTTCAGTATAATGGGTCTTGAAGAAGATTTGCTAGGTTCCAGGTAACTGGGGAACCTATTTTCTTCTTGAATTTGGGGTTCCAGATTTTTCAATAGGTTTGGAAAATTCACATCTACTATTTGTTTGAGTATGCTTTCTGTAGCAAAAGATGAGCCCTATAATATTTGTCAGGCATTGTCAGTCTTCACACATCAGTATAAAATTTCTTATCAAAATTTTACCAAAACATCTACTAATCAGTGACATCATGTTGGCATTTTGAAATCACACCCCAGGAATTGGCCAATGGTACAAGTCAGGACCTTTTTTCATCCTGGGCAGGGTTAAACATTGACAAACATAATGGTGATTAAATTTATTACTTCATTAAGGGCTACAAAACGATGATTTTCTAGTTATGTCTGCATTTATTAGCTAAAAGTTTTCTATAGGAGAATTTCTCACTAACTATGTGATTATCTTGAAATACAGAAAAGACAGCCTAATTATTGCTCTTTTTTTTCTTTTCCTTTACCAATTTGTAATGACTAGTAAGAGTCCTTGTTCTTGCCCTCACAAGTACTAATGGTATCTAATGAAGTTATTTTTTTTTTCTTTTTAACATTGTGTACTCATTGCTTTTCTATATTTGACGTGTTTTAATTTAATGCATCCATTATTATTTTTGGTGTCCAAATTATTCTGTCATAGGCCAGCAAATCCCTATTGGCTCCTATGTTCTTTTGACAATTCTAATTAAGAACCCAAATTAGAGTGAATTCTCAAATATCTAATTCTTAGGGAAATGGGTATCTTTCATAACAAATCTCTTCTTATTTGATTCACTGCATTAATTGACCATCACTTTTCCCTGGAAAATAAATATTGACCAATGTCAAAGATATTACAAATGCACATGTCCTGTAGACCACTTTCTTGATAGTGTTGCCTAAGAGAACTGTCTGTGGTAAAGAATGTTCTGTATCTTTACTGTTCGATATGGAAGCTACCAGTCTCATGTGACTATTGAGTAGTTGAAATGTATCTAGTTGGACTAAGGAGCTGAACTTTACTTTTTTTTCATTTTAATTAATTAAAATTTAAATAGCTCCCTGTGCTAGTGGCTGCCATATTGGGTAGCACAGTTCTCCAACATCTACGCATTTCTATCTTCTTCAATGAAGTTGTGTACTTACCAAGAGCCATTGGTTTTGTTTCCAAATCTCTTTAGACCTTTTGTACTTCTTATTGTATTTGTGTAATTTGATTTAACAGTATGAAAGCCAATGAATCACAAGTGTGAAAGTAAAAAATAATCCAAACTGAACACATTTGAAAGAATTTGTGAAAGCAAATCAATTAGAAATTGTTATTGATTGAAATATGTGTAAGGTGACACTCCAAGTTTGGAAAAATTTTAAAAGTTTACCAAATTTTCTCCATTGTGACAATTTAACAATTGTCTTACATTTTTTATTACACTTAAAAAGTTAAGTCTAGACTTATGGATAATTTATTGTGGGTATAGTTTATGAAAAAAAAAAGGAAAATGGGCAACACTAATTCTATTCTATTCTTAAGAATAGACTCCATCCTTTTTAAAAAAAGAAAAGCAAATATATATACATACGATTTTGAAAATTTTTATTTATCATTCAATCTACTTTTTCAAGAAACTGTTAGTTCTAAAAGCAGAGAGGGCATTAGTGTGTTTTTATATATCTGTTCTACTCAGGAGATGTTTTCTTTTTATTTTATTTTCTAACCATTATTACTTGTGTTCGCTCATGGCTTTGGCAGAAAAGCTGGAACAAATGTTGTCAGAGACATGTAGAGTCCAAATCTTTAACCCCCTGAAGTATTTCATTCCTTGGAATCAGACAATCTATGTCCTGGAACTAAGGACTCATGAAAACAAAACTGGTTTTGGCCACTTTTGAGAGATCATGGATAGTGACAGAGGTGAGGGGAGAATGAAAAAAGGCAAATAGGCTGATCTGTGGTCCCTGGGCATTTAGCAGGGAATTTGGCAATTCCAAGGAGTCAGCACAGGGTCATTACAGCAAATTGCTTTAAACTGGCCTCACTTCCTTTTGTAAAAGATCAGAAAGATGCAGTAACTATTCAGAAACAGTACTTTCTGAATCATTACTACACACTAGGCTCTACTCTAAGCACTTTATATGGATTTTCTTATTTAAACCCCATGTTGTTCTTGTGGAGTAGAAACTGTTTTTTATCCTTACTTTGGCAATGATGAAACTGAGGTATGGAGAGATTAAGCATCTTGCCTATACTATTCCAGTAGGACAGAAGTCAGATTTTTGAACCTACATTTTATCAATAATCAGGAAGGAATTTGGAGACATTTCACAATATTTTTGTAGAAAATATGGAGAAATGTGACTTGGATGATAATATACTTAGATGAAAGACCAAATTAATGAATAAATTTAATAATGGCTGATTTTTGCTTTTTTTACTCTCTGTTTCTGTAAGTTTGGCTATTTTTAGATACCTATCTAAGTGGAATCATGCCATTTTGTGCTTCTGTGACTACCTTATTTCACTTATTGTAATATCCTCCAGGTTCATTCATGTTGTCTCAAATGGCACAATTCCCTTCCTTTATAAGGCTGAATAATATTCTATCATATGTATATACCGTATTTTTTCTATCTATTCATCCATCAAGGGACAATTACCATATTTTGCAGGGTATAATGCACATTTTTTTACCCAAATTTGTGAGGGAAAAATAAGAATGAGCATTATACATGGGCATTACTAATTCTGTATCTATATAAAGGTTTTTTTTTTTTTTTTTTTTCTTTTTCATTTTTTTACAATTTTTGTTTTTATTTTTCAATTACATTTGACATATCATATTAGCTTCAGATAGAAAGGAGTCATTTATATAACTTACAAAGTCATCACCTAAGTAAATCTGGTACCCATCTGACAGCATACATAGTTATTACAATACAAATATTCGTGACTTTATGCCCCATGCAGTACTTTATATCCTTGTAAC
>PVJL010012936.1:0-34649 GCA_004026885.1 Lyroderma lyra | reverse complement strand
GGGTGGGAGAGGAGGGGGGGAAGCTAAATATAAGGGGATGGAAAGAGGGGTCACATTAGGTGGTGAACTTATTATGCATCAAGTTGACAATGCACTGTGGAATTGTATGCCTGAAACCTATGTAATCCTTGCTAACAGATGTCACCCCAATAAGTCTAACAATAAAAATGAATTAAAAAAAAAAAAAAAAAAAGAAAAAATGTTTCAGTAGATTTGTTTATATTTCCCACTGACAGATTCTTCCAGAGGAGAAGCATAAGCTAAGCTCGATTACCGAATAACATTTGGAAATAAATGGAAATAGGTGGGGGACCATCAGGATATAGAACTCAACAGACCAAATTAAAATGTTCTTACAGTGCACAGATACCAGCTTCTCTGCCTCAGTGAGCACCTGTGCCTCCACTAGAGCCTTTCACAGGGGGTCACAGGAGGGCCTGGGGCTGTCACTTCTCTCCCTGCTGCATTTTGTTCCCATTTTAGTGGATGTGTGGGCACTTTCCTGGGGCCACTTCAGCAAGCTGGGAGATGAAGACAGTTGTCTTAGAGAAGATGTGTCAGCTGAAGTACCTGAGAAATATGAGGGAGTGGATGGCAGTCCTCAATGGGAAGTTCTCTCCTCTGCATGTGGGCACTGCTCCCTGCTTTAGAAACAGGGAGCTGCACTCTATCCCAGCCTGGCTGTGACATAGGAAACTTTTAAGATTAAGAGCATCTGAAGGTGGAACTTGGGCACCAGTATTTTTTCAATTCCCTAGGTAATTCTAAGGTTCGTACAAAGTCAAACGTGTGCAGTTTTACTCAGTGCTTGGCTCTGAGGATCTAGATGTTGTGTCCTCCAGTGCAGGCACTCTGCATATGCTGTGATGCCTCATTCTCCAGCTGGGTTCTCAGGCATCGAATCTGCCACTTTGTGACTATGTCTCTGATGTACCTTCCATTTTAATTTCACTTCATTATTTCAAATTTCACTTTTATGTGATTTTTTTTTTCACATTCTCTAATGTGAGGAGGCCATTGCATAAATGCTTCAGGCTGGAACATCATATCTGAAGAGGAAAGCTGCCCATGGAAATTGCTTTCTGATTACTCCACTAGCTGGCCCAATTTCCTGGCTACTTTAGGTGAATTCAAAATCACTTGGCAGTGGGAAAGTGAATTTTCTAAAGCAAATCTATGGCTCAGTACTTCTCTGTAAGAACGCTGGAAGACAAAAATATAGATATTCAGTGGATATTTACAGAAATTTGTCACTGGCTTAGCCTAGCAGAAGTCACAGAAGGAGAGTACCACTTACTTTACACCCTGCTTTCTATTGAGGCTGTTTTTCCAAGTTGGTACTAAGTGTCCAGCCTAGCACCACAGACCTGACTGAAGCTGGGTGAAGGTGTCCTATGAGTTGTGCCCAAAGCAGTACCAGGTTTCTTTCTCAGGACTTAGAAAGAAATGGAAATGTTCTCAAAGCTGCCTCACCTTGCCAGTTTGAGTTAGGATACCGAGTCCCTGAAGACCAGTGGTATGATACACAGGTATCAAACAGTTTCATGTTTGGAGGTGCTTGCTGCCCCTCAAAAACAACACATAAATAAATAAGAGGAAGCATAATAGCCGCTGTTAGGTTGATTGTATGTTGACACTTACCTATGTTATTCTTTCCTTACAGCAGCCTTTGGTTTTTCATTCATTCTGTTTCATTTCTTCTTAAATAGAGTACACTGGGACCTGATGGGGAACTCAAAACACAACTATTTTTGCTGAAAAAAACCAGCTACAAAGTAAGAAACCAAAATTCAAAGACAGCTTATTTGTATTTGAGGGCTTAAGTGTTAAAACAGATAGTGATGAACTAATGGGAATTGTTTGTGTCTCTTAAATTCTCAACTATATCTAAATTCTTGTATTGAACATTTTTACCACTTCCCATGCTTTAAAAACATTTAATAATGTTATTATACTCATAAATGTGTGAAGTACCTGAGTAGTGAACTGAATTGTGATTTGGAGGTTTGTGATTTTTCTTACACTTGAAATTTAGCTAAATTGTCAGGGAAAAAGTACTTAGGAGAAAAGGAAAGGGAACAGATTAGTCCATCTATTTTGTTGTAATCATTCAGTAACATATTTTAAGGAATTTTAAACATCATTAAGACCTACTTCCTCATTAGGATTTGAGCCCATATACTGAAGAGCTATATCATTTGGCAGTCCCGATTAACATAAATGTGTAACTTGAGTCCTTATTACAGTAGGTCTCACTTAGTTTTTTTTTTCTTTTTTCCTCCAAGGACTGAAGATAAAATATTATAATGAAGTTGATAATCAAGTCGGAGAGAAACAGCTGTCAGGTAAGAGAAATGACTGTCTCCCCTCATTCTTCTGCATAGCCAGCCCAGCTCTGAGTTGGCTAAAAGTAAAAGAGTTTAATCATTTTCTAAATGTGCCCTTTTTAGAACTTATAGGTTTTTATAGTCTTTTATATTCTAATACAGTTAATCATGCTCATTCACTTCCTCCTAGAAGCTGAACTATCCCATAACTTTACCAGCTTGTACAGACAACACTGTTTTAAAATTATAAGCCCCTGCTTAAGATTACATATTTAGCCAAAGGCATGAGAGCTGAGTGGCTGACCTTTCAGAGGACTGTCCACACCCACTGCTTTTTAGTTCTCAAATTGCTCTGGGGCTTCTCTTGGCTAGAGAACATGTTATCCTGGGCTTTATATGTGTCTTCTCATCCCTCATAAAACAGGTAACATGTCCTACTGAACTGAATTGTGAATTACATGGACCTTTGTGACTTCTTGTACATTGTGCTGCTTACCTGTCAGGAGTCCCTGCCAAAATAGGTCTTATACATCATCTTTTCATGGACACACTGAAAAAAAAAAAAAAGGTTTTCTTTGAAAAAACTACTTCAGAACATTAAACATTTGTGCTAATGGAACTGAATTAGTTCTATTTGGGAAATAAATATGTTTGTATCAAGAAATTGGCTCAATGTAACTTACCTTAAACTTTCATTCAAAAGAAATATTATACTCTGAGTTTACTGTGAATTCCCAAGATAAACTTAATACACAGTTGAATACTAAACAGTGACTGAAATAAGAAAGAGCAGTGAAGAGTCAGACTCAACTGTCCAGGGTGGAGATCAGAGTCAAGGATTATAAAAGCAACTGGATATTTGGTAGACAAAATTCTAACAACAAGAGAGCTGCAGAAATTATCAGATGGGAAATCTGAGTGTAAACTGCATAAATTTCTAACAATTAAAAGATCAGTGATACATGGGAAAGACACCAGTGGAGAAGTAGGCAGCTACTGCAGGGATACTTGTGCTTTAGAGCTTGCCTGGTGATAACTATGAGTTTGCTGCTTTCTTAACAGTGTCCAGCTTTGTCAACAGCCCAGAGAGCAGACATATGAGGCCTACAGACTTGGTGTGTCAAAGGGTAGAGCACAGACCTGATGTGCAACTGGAAATTAGCAAGAAAAACACAGAGAGGGTAAACCCCCAAATATGAGTGCAAGTTTTTCCAAGTCTATTTGGACCCATAAAAAAACATAGGCCTATGGAAGACTCCCCAGGAGATTGGCTACAAAAGCAGCAGTTGAGAGGTATATAAACAGGTCAAAGATGTCAGACTCCTCTGACCTGTTTATATGCCTCTCAACTGCTGCTTTTGTAGCCAGTCCCCTGTGGGGTCTTTTTTAGAAGTAGAAAGGGGAAAACAAAGTTAGAAATTAGAGTCCAAATGTGTAAGAACTAAAACAATTATTAGAATAGAATATAGAGTTGCTGCAGTGTCTACAATGTTCATATTTCAACCCAAAATCATAAGACATGCAATACAAAACAAGACACCAGGTATGTTACTTGAACTAGGGAAAATAGCAGAGACAGTTATTAACAGCCTCAGAGACTGTTAATATTAACTGTGTGAAATAAGCTGATTTGGGTTTTAGAATAAGAGGAAAAAGAAATAGAGGTAGAATAAAGTAGTTGAAGAAATAGTGGCCAAAAAGCTTTACAACTATGTTAGAAACTTTAACTTATTGATATTAAAATGCAACAGACCTGAATTATAACAAAGAATGGAAGACAGAGGGCAAGATGGCAACTGATGAGGAGGTCCCTAAAGCCTCTCCCAGAAAACACAATTGAACAGCCATCCCAGGAGCCTAGAAAGAGGACCCTCAATGACACAACAACAGCTGAGAAATCCACGCATTGCCAGAAAACACCTGAAGGCTGGAGAGAAGCAAGTGAGCAGGAAAGATGGGAGGGAGCAGAGACAGATCACAACAGGACCCCATTGCTGCTGACTATCTGGGAGCAGCACAGTGCACAGGAGGAAGGAAGCCAAGAGGCAACAAGAGTGAAAGCCAACTGGAGTGGGAGAAGGGTGAAAGACCACGGGGGAGCTGAGCCTTAGAGCAGTGTGTTGGGGACAGAGCTTGGGGGGCCAGCCTCTGAAGTGCCTGAGTAGCAAGAGGGCTGAGTGACAACTCTGAACAGCCATAGGCCAAGGTGGGTCCCCAGAGATAGCACCTCAGCTCCTGGCGCCCTCACCACCCATAGCACATGCACGCATGGCTCCTCCTCAGGGCCGCAATTCCCAGCCAATAGCGGAGGCAAGCCAACTGCCTTCACACAACCCCTGATATCAAGTCCACAGCTTTGGACCTGTGGCTCACGCACACCCAGGTGCCCTCACGTGGTGTGCACCTGCAGACTCTGCCCCACACAGTGAAATATCAGAATAAACAAACTACAACTGCACACAGTGATACACATGCAACTCGTGAATATTTTGAATGAAAAGCCCTACAAGATGCCAGGACACACTCACTGATAGTGTTTCCTTTTGGTGTAGGGGTTGGAGGTGAGTAGGAATAGGAAGGGAAGACTACTATTGTGCTGGTAATATTCTGTATCCTAATCTGGGTGATATTATATGGAGGTGTGTTCAGTGTGAAAATTCAGTTATGTGGACACTGGTTTGTCACTTTTCTCTATATTATACTTGAAGATAGAAGTACACAGAAATAGCGCGGCAGTTGGGAGTGTGGAATCCAGTTCTGTGTGGTACTGAAGAACATTTGTTTATATTAGCTTCGTTCATTATTTGAAAAGTAAGCTCAGATCATCATTCTTACCAGGTGTAGTGGGCAAGAGTTTGGGAATTGCATTTATAGGATTCAGCCCCACTTGGGGAAATGTTATTACTGAAAGTAGGTATAAAATGGGGATCATGATCGTTTGCTCACAGGTTTACTATAGGACACAGAATCATTCTCCTCCCAGAACTACAGATGGGTGACATGCAAATCTGGAATGAAAGGAAACTAAAGCAATGCCTCAAGTGGCAAAGAACTAAAAACTACCTTTTGAAATGAAAGTATGCAATAGAACCGCATCCCATGAAGGCCATACTGGAAAGCTATCCTTGCAATTAAGAGTTTAAGATGTTTAAATGGTATCTTAAGGTTAGTTTAGCAAAACTGGCATCAGAAAATCAATGCCATCAACACCCAGTCCCCAGCGCGCATGTTGTGGCGATGCTGCGGTAACGTGGGACATACAGTTTTGGACGTTAAGGGCATTCCCCCATCTCCACTACAGTCCTTTGGAATGGTCAGAAAAAGACGACTACCTGGGCAGGGAGCCTAAGCGCTCAGGCTCTGACGGGTCGGAGTCCACAACACTGTACTTGTACCACATTCCCTCCGCCAGCCCCAGCGGCCTCAACCTGCTGCACGGTCATGCGCTGATGACGTCGCCCGGTGACGTCACTTACTGGGGCCGCCGCCGTGGTTTTCCTGGCAACCGGCGCGCTCACTGTGAGGAGGCGGGAAGATGCTGCCACGGTGCCCCCGCGACCCACTGCAGTCCTTGCAGCGCAAAAGTCGGGAGCTTAAGCAGCAGGTACCGTCTGGCTGTCTCGCAGGGCCTGAACTGTGCGGTAGCCCGGGTGCTGGCGGGGGGAGACCGAGGTGCCCGAATGCTGGGAGCCGGCCCCGACCCACGACCTTCCCGACTATAACGCTTCCATCCCAGCATCTCCCACCAAACCCGGGTTCTGTTCCCTCATCCTCCCAACCCTACCACTGTGGCCGGACCTCCCGAAATCGTTGCTTTCGACTGAGTGCCCTCCGCCTGCTATTCCCCTAAGATCTCATTCTCAACCCTTACCCCACCTTCTCCAACCTAAACATTTAACAGTAACCATTTTGAACCGTCTCTGCATCCAATATTTATCTCCATTTTCCATCTTCCTTTCCCTCCAGCCTTCCTCTAGTGGGGGCTATTAATAGCTTCACATAAAAGTGAAATAGTCCTAATATACTATAAGAACAAAGGACTAGAACTAAAGAAGAAATACAAATAGCTAATATCTTTGAGAAAAGTTAACTTCAAAGTTAAGTAATTGCAAAGGAAACATACCATAGACATTTTAAAAATCACAATACTCAGTACTGGGGAGAGTGTGATGAAATAGGCACTGACACTCTCCAGGGTATAAGGAGAGCATCTTGCAGCAACTATTTATGCTCCTAGGCTGGATGATTGCATTTACAGGAATTTACCATACATAATAAAAAAACAGTTGGGACAAATTGATGTGTAAAAGTGTTCATCTCAGTATTTCTTGTAAAAGACTGGATACAACTTAAATGATCAGGAATGGGGAATGGATATATAACTTATGATGGAATATACTACAGTGATTAAAGTTTTGTTAAAGATTTTAATGTTAGGAAGAATATTTGAGATAAAAATGTCAGTTTAAGAAAAGAATATAAATTGAATATACATTTCCGTTAAAAATTCTTAATATATATGTAGAAAAAGAAGCATACTACGATGGTAACTGTGGTAGCAAGCTGATAGTTATAATGTTTCTCTTCATACTTTTTAATGTTTTCATAATTTTGAATACCAAATGTATATTACTTTAAGAAATAAAAAAGTAGGTAGTAATTAATGTATTGTTAATTTATTTTCTGAAATCCTTCACTTTGCTAACTCTTTACTTTTTATATGATCTATTATGAAGTGTGGTTTTCACTAAATAAAATTCTTTTGAAATCTTTGGCAGACAAGAGACTTACTAAAAGCTCATATTTTATCCCATTTTGAACTCTCATTTTAAAAATACCAAAGAGTTTATGGATAAATATTTCTTAAATGAGTCTTTTGGAATAATAGTAGTACAACAAAATACTTAATAGAAATAAAATAAAACTCGAGGCACTGACTTAAACTGAGCTTTGACTAAATACTTAATATGATTTTGTATCTAATTTTAAATTTAGTGAGACATTGAGAGAACCAGGGAAAATCTGAGAACTAAACTACAAAAATTGTTATTAAAACAAAGATAAAGCAAAAACTATTACAAGGATTATTCAGCTTGGCTCAGGAGCTTTTGATACCATGGATGTCTAGGCAAAGCTCTTTAATAGTGCCAGTGAATTCCTCCCTGTCCCCACAGAGAACACCTGAAGCAAAATATGGAACCGATTTTCAACTTGGTGTCCAGAAGACAAGTAATCAACAGTGGGTACCAATGGGTCATGCCTGTGATGACTGACTCTGTCGCCTGGAGTGTGGGTTTTGTAAATAACAGACAGATTCAAATTAAGTAGAGAAGAAGCTAGGGAACTTTTATTTCTCTCTCTTCATCCACTTTATTTTCTGTGTATGTGCCTCTTGTGGGTACATTGACGAAGTTAGGTGTAGTATTTGATAAATACTAAGTCAAGTTATAAGAGATGAGAATGAGGATAAACAAACGTGTGCTATAGTCATACAATGAATAGTACTCAGCAATAAGAGGGAATAAACTAGTGATACAACAATATGGAAGTATCTCAAAAACATGCTGTGTGAGAGGATTACAGAAAAGAGTACATACTTTCTGGGAACTTTCTCAGGTAATGGTACTTTTCTGTATGTTGATGGGATTTGTATTATATGTGTATGTATTTGCCCAAACTCAGCAAATGTGTACTAAAGATTTGTACATATTTCATTGTATATTAATTGTATACCAAATATTGAACTCTAATTAGTGATACCCATACTGCATTATTTAGGGGGAAATATATTGATGATTACAGTTTACTTTTAAATATTTAAAAAATAAGATGGACTGATAAATGGGTGGATCAAATAAGTATAGTAAAATGTTAATGGTAGAATCTAGGTGATGGGTATATGGGTGTTCACTGTAAAATTATTTTCACTTTGTTGTTTGTTTAAAAGTGTTCACAAAATATTGGGGAAAAAACAGTTCAATTTTATTTCCTAAGGTTATATGGTGTTTAACAATATGATATTTTAAAGTCTCCCTTTGTTGTAGGTTGATAGTTTGCTTTCTGAGAGTCAATTGAAAGGAGCCCTAGAAGCCAGTAAAAGACAAGATATTTCCCGAAGGTAAAGCATACTATATTTTATAAGCTTTCCAGGAACTGTACTTGCATTTCAATGAGCGGCGTTTACAGCATAGAAATTGTTTGAGGCATATTTCCTTCCTTGTTTTAGTACAGTTTCTAAAAACACAAAAATAATAATGGGAACTAACATTGAGGTAATGAGTGAAATTTTCCAAAATGTAATTAAAAATATTTCTTGGAGTTATCTACATCTACCAGGTCTAAATATTGGAATAATAAAATTAAATAAAGTATTACAAATGTAGGAGTTCTCTGGTGGTGTAGTGGCTAGGCTTCAGTGCTCTCAACACTGAGACCTGGGTTCGATTCCCAGCCAGGGAGCTACCAAAAAAAAAAAAAAAAAAAAAAAAAAAAAAAAAAAAAAAAAAAAAAAAAAAAAGAATTAACAATGTTAAAAAGAGGCAACATAATTTTTTTTTTTACTCTTTATGAACCAAGCAGTGTGGTCCACACTTAGGAAGCTTTCTTAATTAATTTTCACAATAACACCATGAGATGCTTGTTATTATAGATGAAAAAATTAAGGTTCACAGTGGTTAGTTAATATGTCTAACATTACTTTGCTATAAGATACTAGATTGGTAAAGCAATAAAAATGCTTTAAGTCTGCTAAGAAATGCAGAGTTCAGTCAAGCAAAAAAAGAAACTTCACTGAAATCTCAGTAGAGTTGCAGGCTTTGGTCCATTTGAATCTAATGGAAGAATTACATCATGGTATAACTTGGAGAAATCAACCTAAACCTAAAGGTTATAGGCTTACTGTTGTGACAGCAACTGTAAAAACTGTTCAGAGTGAACATTAGTGGCTTAGGCAGAGTCATGGTAGGTCCTTGGCCTGTGTTGCCCCAGATCCTGTGACCTGGTCAGAAATCTCTTGTCTGTTAGTAATTCCACCCTGTACAGGATGGTGAACTTAATCCCTTGAGGTGGGAAAACTGTTCCCCTGTAGTCAACTGGTTTTGCTTTGACTTTTTCTTTTTTTTTTTAATTCCTGGGAAAGTTTAAAATTAAATTTAGTTTAAAACAAGCTTGTCTAAGCCGTGGCCCATTTTGAATGTGGCCCAACACAAATTCATAAATTTCCTTAAAATATTACAAAACTTATTCATGGACCTTTTTATTTTAGCTCATCAGCTATTGTTAGTGTTAGTATATTTCATGTGGGGCCTGAGACAATTTTTCTTCCAATGTGGCCCAAAGAAGCCAAAAGATTGGACACCCTTGGTTTAAAATTACATAGTCATGATGAACTAAATTGAATTAGACTATTAATACTTCTGTTTTAAGTTTAAGATATCATTAAGATAATCTGTGTTTTTGGAGTATTTAAGAGTTTATAACATTCAAAAGAATATGAGATTCATTCTATTAGTTTAAATGATTCATCAGAATTATTTGAAAAAGTTTTACCCAAGTCAGGCATTCAAAGTGCTTAAAAGCAAAATAATGTTTATATGAATTTCAAAATGTTGAAGGAAATTTAACTACATTTATTAGTAGGATTAATTGTTTAAAGAATTTAATCAAGATGAATTAAGCAATAATTAATAAAAAGTGAAGGTGATTGTATTTGCTTTACTAGATTTTAAAATAAAATTAATTTTAAAATAAAATCTTAGAATAAGTTGTATAGGCTGAATTTAGCCCTTATGTTTGATTAACTTATTAATTTAGCCCTTATGTTTGCCTGGCTATGGAATAAAAATAATTTCTACTTAAACTTTTGAAGACATTGTCAATTTCTTTGCAACCAGTGATGCTAAGTTTGGTGGCATTTCTTTATAATGAGTGGGAAATCATTTACATGTGAATTTTTAAACATAAGCCATACAATAGCTAATTGCCTTGCCCGCTTAAAGACTTATATATGGTTTTATAAAATAACTTTCTGGTTTTCACAATAGAAAAATCAATATTTTTTCTTTCTTTTTAAAAAATTTAGATGTATCCAATTAAAACAGGCAATCATTGAAAATAAAAATGCTCTTCAAAAGTTAAACAAAGTAAGTATTACAATTAATCATATTATAGAAGTTTTTGTTGTTACAAATATTTTCACAAAGTGGGAATTTATTAGAGTGGGAAAGTTTCTGGATTTGCCTTAGTAATAAAGTCTGATTGCAGTCAGTGCTAATTCACCCAACAGACTTACTGAGTGCGAGCTTCAAAGCAGAAAATCCAGGGCTTCAAATAACTGATAAAAGTTCAACTTTGATTAACTCACCCAGCATTGAGGACTCAGAAAATCCAGGAAGAAACTATTTTTATTTACTAACTGTGTGTAAGTTTTACATTTTGCACTTTTGGGTTGTTTTAGTTTGAATTACATTGTGGGTGAGAGTATGTAACCTGGCCTAAGAGTAAGTGGTAAAGAAGCTGATTGTATCACACGTCAGCTCTAATATAGGTGACTGCAAAAATAGGAGAAACTAGAATTTATTCCTGGCAGTCCCTTCAGGATTTTTCCTTTAATGTAAGCTTGAGCTTCAGCCAGATGCCAGGGCCAGAGACTCACAAGAATTTAAAGTGGAAAGCATCTGCAAGTCATATCCTGTGTGTGACCATCCTGCACTGCATCTGAGACAAATGGTCACTGAGTGTCTCTTCTGTATTTCTCCAGTGACACAGAACTCTTCAATTTAGGAGGCAGACTGACCCTACATTTGAAAACCTAGTTATTCCTATTTCCCAGATGAAACTGAGGCTCCCAAAGGTGGAGCAACTTTCCCAACATATCAACCCCAAGAAGTGACAGGACTTAAGATTGGGGGCTGTCCTTTTTACTCCAAAGCCATTCATCTGTCTGGAAACTAGCCTTCCCTGACTACAGAGGGTCTATAATACCTAGCAAGGGGACAAAACAAAAAACAAGTTATAATTGCATTTTTCATTTGGTTTGCATTCTAACATAAACCTACATTTCTTTTAATCTTTTTTCTCTAAGGTAGGCATATTCTCATACTGATCTTTACTTTGTCTTCTAGCATTTATTGGAGTCTCTTTTTCTGTTAAAATAAATATAATAGGAAACTGAAATAAATTTTCAGTGAAATAGACTTACCATCTCTCGTAGGCTGATGAGCCTGCACCTGTTGGAAACTATCATCAGAAGAAGGAGGAGGAGCACAGTCTCTTGGATAAACTTTCCCACCAGCTGCAAGAACTCGCCATGTCCATAAGCAGAGAGAATATAAATGAGTATGCTGCTTCCCTTCCTTTCTTTCAGTTATTATGTCACCAGCAGTTTTAATGTTTGAGTCAGGGTAAAAATACCTGACAGTATATTGTAAATATAAACATTGGCAGCAACAGGATGATCAGTTCACATTGTTTTTTGAGGATGGTAGAAAGTGTGAGTTCCCATGAGAGAAGTAAAGAACATCAGCCCTGCTTTGTTGATGGTCAAACAGCTGTTTTTGTATATTTTGACCAGATTTTACAGCTGTTTCCAATAGAAAGGTTAAGTTCAATATCAGCTAGTTGGTCATTCTTATCACTGAAAATCAATGAAAACTCTAGAGTCTGCATTTTCCCAGGATTCAGTGAAAGTTAGCAAACAGCATTTGAAGACTCTAAATAGTTGATGTTTTCTTTTTTGCTTCCCCCAAATTGGGTTTGTTTATACTATCAGGTTTTCTGCTTTGCAAAGGCTATTATTAATATTCACTCCTGGGGGTTCCCTGGTGGTGTAGTGACTAGGCCTTGGTGCTCTCAGTGCCGCAGCCTGGGTTCAATTCCTAGCCAGGGAACTACCTCCCCAAAAAAGAAAAAAGAATATTTACTAGCAGAAAAACAATGGTGTGTTTTCAATATTTAAAGAATATTTCTGAAAGGAGGAGATAGGCAAGTAGACAATCCAAATAATTTTCTTTTTACACATCAACAATGACATTAAAGGCATCATCCTTTTTTTCTAACATTGTTTAATTTCAGATCTCCACTTTGTTTCTCCAACTAGATTCTAAATAACCTGAGAGCAAAATGATGACTTCTTTTCTCTACATCTCTCATGGGATCTCACACTTTCTACTTTGTATCATTGTAGGAACTCTACACAGCACTTCAGCAGTGTGTTTGGGGGCCACTATCAATGGCAAAATACCAACAAGAAGCACAAAAAAGCAAATTCAGGGCACTTATTTACAGTATAAGAGCTGAAAAAAAAAAGCAGAATGTTGCCTTTTTTAGCCTCAGCAGGGAGCATGTGCATCAGGCAACTCAGATTTTTTGCTGCTTTGCACACATCCATGAATTACCACAAAAGCATTGCAAGTATTGATTTGGGGTTACAGATAAACTTTAGCAAGTAGATAAATTTGCAAATATAGAATCTACAAATAATGAGAATCGACTGATATGTAGAAGTAGAATATGTGACAACAGTAGCACAGCAATACTCGTAGCTAAAAGGGCTGGCAGGGTACATGGAATGATACATCTTCAAGTTCTTTCATTTTTGGTGAAATACATTAATTCAGGTCAGACTACAAGTTAGAGATACATATTGTAATACCTGTAACAATACTATAAAATAAGATAAGTAGCTAAAAAACAACATAAATGTTAAAATGGAATACTAAAAATGACTCCATTTTAAAGATAAGCTTTTCTAACATAAGCTATAGGAGAGCAAAGATCTGTTTTGTTATATCCCAAGCACATAGTGTCTGTCACACAATGGGTGCCCCATAAATGTTGTTGGTTTTGCTGAATGTTGAATTAATAAAGCTCAGAGAGATTAGTGACTCATCCAAGCTGTATTATTTGAGCTCCTCTCCCTCACCTTCCATTTTACCTCCTTCACATTTTTTTCAAAATATCTTTCTCATTCTCCCTAATGCTGTTTTCTTAGTTCATACCATTGTCATGTGTCACTCTGAACAGCCACCTATCCGTTTAGCCCTTCCTCTAGTCTGTTCTCCTCACAGTAGTCACCTTACTAAAGTGCAGAACAGATTTTGCCCTCCCTTACTTCTTTTAAGTTGCTGTGTTAGAGTTGACATTCATGTGGGCTGCATTCTGCTCACCTGTTTGCAGACTCACCTCGTTCTCATTTCTCAAGACTTGTCCTACCATCTTGACCTCCTTGAGGTTCTATGATCTTGAGCTTCCTTTGTTCAAGCCCTCCCCCTCCTGCTACTTCCTTTGACCTGATAACTCCAATTCACTTATGAAGACCCAATTCTGACTTTCTTGATTCCCATACAATCTAGGTAAGGTGTCCATTTTCTAGACTGATTCATCGTAAGCTCCCTAGGACAAGAATTGTGCCTGGTTTACCTTTGTATTCACTATCTCTAACATGGACCATCATTATCATCACTGACTTTTATTAAAAGCTTGCTATGGACAGGCACTGTTCCAAATACTCTTGTGAGTCAGTAACTGATCTAATTCTCATGAGGAAGGTTCTTTTACTATCTCCACTTTACCAATTAGAAACTGAGATCTTAAAAGAAACCTTCTGCCTATAAATCATTATTAATCAACAAGGAGTAGGTAGAGCCAGAATTTAAACTCTGAGCCCATGCTCTAAGCACTATGTAATAATGAGTAAACAGCATCTGCCGAATAGATGAATCCAAGTCTCTTGGCTTGTAATCCAGTGCATGGTTTGCTCTGTCACATACCTTCCTCAAATAAATTACCTCTTTCACCACTCAGTCCCTTGAGTCACATATTCTTAGCTAGATGGCAGAACTCATTAGCTGTGCTTCCCTTGTCTCCTTTATTTGCCAGTTTCAGATACAGGCCAGTTTGTCTATATGTATAGAATTCGTACTTGATCTTTTCCAATATATTATTTCAAGTGATCCTTGATTTTTTTTTTTTTTTTTTTTTTGCAGAATTGGGGCACTTACTGAAAGAGAGGAAGATGATATTTCTGAAGAAGATGAAGACAACGACGTTGATGAAGAAGAAAGTGAAGAAGGTGGTGGGGAAGAAGGAACACAAGATGAAAAGGATGAGAAACAAGAAAATGAATATATTGCTGTTGGAGACTTTAGTGCTCAGCAGCCTGGGGATCTGACATTTAAGGCAGGTAGAAAAAAGACTGAAACACAATCTCAAGAGCAATTTGCATACCTAACAGAATAAGGAAACTCCACCTATGTACCTGTGTTACATATTGCTGATACTAAGCTTTTAAAGACTCAATTTGTTTAAATAAAATGAGTAATTATGACTTACAGGCAATAATCATGTGAAATTCTGTTATCAAAATTACCTGGTAAAAGAGTAAATAGTCTTCTACTTTTGATAGTAGTTTTAATGTTGATCGTTTTTATTTTAGGGGTAAGTTTTAATTAAAAATTTTTATTTTGTTTTTCTTTAAGAAAGGGGAAATTCTTCTTATAATTGAAAAAAAACCTGATGGTTGGTGGATGGCTAAGAATGCCAAAGGAAACAAAGGTCTTATTCCCAGAACCTACCTGGAGGTTAGTGTTTGTTTGTTCTTACCTTTTTCTCCTCCCAAACTTTTTCATTTTTAATAAAACATTAAGCTGTATTCTTGGATCAACTGACTAGTAAATGACTTGAGATATAGAATTTGCTTAAATTTTAGCGGTACAAGGCATGGGAAAATTATCATGTGTTAATAGTCCTGGAAACTATGAAGTGCTTTCATGCAGATGAGCACTAGAATGTTAACCCACAATGAAGATGCTTTGTGGATTAATGTTGATCATAAAAATAGGCATTTATTATTTGCTGTAAAAGAAAACCACAGTTAACTTTTTGTTAACTTCCACAAATACATGATCCTATTCTAGGATATGAACATACTATATACATGCATGTTTGTAGCCTACATTTTTCATATTTCATAATACAGCATGGTTATTTTCTGTGCCAGTCTACATAGATAATCTGTCTGGATCAGCACTGTCCAATAGAAAACTAATGCAAACAAATGTAATTTAAAATTTTCTGGTAGCCACAGTGAGTTGTCTTTTTTGTGTGACACTACTTCTAATGCTGTGTGATTTTTCTTTGACACAAATACATATTGTTTCTCCATGCGCATTCTCTGAAACCAAACAGCTATCCAACAATTCATTTCAGTTCTGAAACTAACTCCTGGAGTTAGTGCAGACCTTGCAAGCTGAGGGCTCAGATGCACATCACAAGTCCTGCGCCTCCTGTACTGGGTGATCAGCTATAAATTTAGGGGTTCATACACCCCTCCTCAGGTTCATTAATTTGATAGAGGGACTCACAGAACTCAGACAAACACCTTACTTGTGTTTATTATGAAGGCTAAGACTTAGGAAGATCCACATGGAAGGAGGAGCACAAGGCAAAGCATTGGGAGATGGAGGGAGTGGGACCTTGGTCTTCCATGCCTGCTCCAGCTGCCACCCTCCCAGTACTTTAAAGTGGTCACAGTGCTAGAAACTCCCAAAACCCTATCTTTCAGGGGTTTTTATGAAGGTTTCATTAATTAAGCATAGTTAATCATTGGCCATTGGTGATTGAATTCAATCTCCAGCTCCTTTCCCCCTGAAGGTGAGGGAAGGGAGGGGATGGGAAGGTGCTATGAAGGTACACCAACTTATAAATAACAAAAGACACTCCTGTCACTCAGGAAATTCTAAGAGTTTTAGAAACTCTTGCCAAGCACTGGGGGGAAAAAGACCAACTATACCAAGGGTGCCCAAAAAATGTATACACATTTTAAGGAAAAAAACTATTAAAATTGTAATACTCAATATATACTGATAACAAAAGATGAATACAAGTCATGTTTGAGTCCTGCATTTATAAGAGGTGCTGAGCGTTTATGTAATATATAGATAACATCTCCTAAAATGTATATGCATTTTTTGGCACCCTCAGTATATTTTTCATTATACCACACATTTAAAAAAATTTTTTTAAAAACCGGTTATATTATTTTAATAATATATATTATTTAATATATCAAAAATATCATTTTAACATATAATCAATATTAAAAGATACTTTCTTTTTTTATGCTAAGTCTTCAAATTCCAGTTTGTATTTTACAATTAAATAACATATCTCAATTTGGACCAGTCACATTTCAACTGTTAGCAGCCATTTGTAGTGATTGGCTGCTGCATTGCATAATCCAGGTCTAGATCATCATTTTCAATGGTATCACAGTATTTCAGTTTCATAGAGATGGACATTTAGGTTGTTCCTAACCTATAATAACTATCAATTATGCAGCAAAGAAGCTTCCACTTGTGAGTTACAAAAGATCCCCAGAATAGTGGCTTAAATAAGGTAGAAGCCTGTTTCTCTCTAACATGGCGGAAGTGCAGAGATAGCAGTCAAAGGGTTACGAGGTGCCATCCAATATTTCACTCTATTAGGTGGAGGACAGTTCTTCCAGGGATTATCTCTGTAGTTTATAAATTGGCTGCTAGATCTTTTAAGAATTCTAAACAGCGAAAGAGGAGGAAAGGAAACAAGAGGTCAAAAGATCTGAGCTGCCATCTTTTTAAGACCAGTTCCCAGAAGTTACACAAAACACTTCAAATTATATGTCCTTGATTAGAATTTACTTCTTGGCAATACCTACCTGTAAGGAGGGCTTGGAAACTATAGTCTTTTTGCCTGCTCCTTCCTTAAATGAGGGATTCTGTTGGAAGAGGTGGAGATTCAATAGACAGCTCACAACTTGTGTTGTGATCAGTCTGCACAGACATCTTTGTAGACTAGTCCCATTGTTCCCCTTAGATTAATTCCCAGAAGTTCAGTGCAATCAGGGTTTACTTTATACCGTTAAATTTTTATTTAATTTGCCAGTTTGCCTTTTAGAAATGTTAGGTCTCTTTGTACAACAAACCCCTAGCAATTGAGAGTATGTGTTCCCACACATTTCCCGTGATGGCCGTCATCAATCTTTCTGCCAATGTGATAGGCAAAATTGGCTTATTGTTGTTTTTAATTGCATTCATTGCTGTGCTAATGGGGTTGAGCATCATTTCATATGCTTTATGACCATTTCTATTTCTTCTTTGTAAGTTGTCTTTTCAGTTCTTTTGACCATTTTTCTAGGGATTTTTAAAAATCTTATTGATGTATGAGTTTTTATATTTTAATAACAAGGATATCAACCCTTGGAAATCTGTGGTGGATATTCTCTTTATTGACTATCAACTATATTTACTTTTTATGTAATTAAGACTGTCAAGTGTTTTCATTCATGATTTTTGGTTTTGGTATCATATTGGGAAGGGCTTTTCCATCTCAAGATTATTTTCGAAGCCTTTATAGTTCTTTTATTTCTACATTTACCATATTTTTCTATGTATAAGATGCCCCCATGTATAAAATGACCCCTACTTTTCTAACCCACCATTAGGAAACCCTCTCAACTGTTACTCCCATGTGTAAGACAACTCCTCACTTTTGGTCTAACAATTTTAGGCAAATGTGTTGTCTTATACACGGAAAAATAAGGTACTTTTTTATTTTCATTTGAGTAAATTCCACTTGACATGTATTTTGATGAAACTTGCTTTTTACCTCTTTTCTTATAATTTTTTCAAACAGTAAAGTGAACGACCATGTAATGAAATCTTTTTCTCACTGATTTTTGATATGCCCATTATGTAAATTTCTATCTACACTTGAGTCTTTCTGAAAGTCTTTTGACTGGTCAATTTTTGCAATAGGTAAAAGTGCACTTCATATTTTATCATTTTTTAGCCCTATCATGAAGAAGAGTCAAGTGAAGAAGGCAGTGAAGAAGATATGGAGGTTGGGGATGAGACAGCAGACAGAACAGAAATTAAACAAAGGTAAAAAGGCATGAGAGGATATCAGAGTAAAATAAATAAAAGCATTAGGAAACTTTTGTTTATTTCCACTATTATAAATATCTCAAAAATTTCTTGCACTGGAGACAACTTGGAGTTTGAGAACAGTGCTTCTTATATTACTTTTGCTTAAAGATCATTGCTACTTTAATTTTGTGTGTATTGTTACTGTGTGATATTATTCTGTCTTGGTTTCATCTAGTGACCATTAGGTTTTCAGAACTTGCTGACCATTATATACTTTGTTCTCTGATTGGTAAAGTTCCCTGAGTGAATAGGCATCACCTGTCTGTGTACTCACTTTGCTGTTTTGCCCCCAGAACTGATTCTCATTGGAGTGCTGTCCAAAAAGCTCTCTCAGAGGTTGGTATCTCGTCTTTGATGTCTGACTTTGTTACCTAATAGGTCTGCTAAAATTCAGATTCAAAACAGGACAGAGACTTTGAAAGATAGTATTGGATATTAAACAGGGCCCAGAGCATGGAAAGTACAGAGCATAAAACATGTATTTCTGGTTTAGTAAGCCTGGGTTCTGAGTAGCATTTCACATTAGGTCTTTTCTATAAGAAGAGTGGATTTGGATGGGGAAGGTGGATTCTGTGCCTGCATCCTCCCCAGATCACATCCAGATTGCATATAGATTGTGCAACAGTCAACCTTGGGAATCATCAAGGACTGGCTGAACAGAGTCCCAATAGCTGAGGATATAAAGAAGAAGCCAAAGGGAGACCATGTACACAGATGCCCTAGAGCTTTGCCCTGCCCACTGAAAGCGCGCTAGATGGCTGAGCGATCAGCCCCACCCTACTAGCAGAGGAATACTTTCTTGTGAACTTCAGCAGGAGTGACTGTCTACAGCAGTCTGGAGACTTTTTTGGTACTGCTCTACCACTCCCCCTGGGCAGTTAACAGTATGTTGCAAGTGGCATACCACTCAGCTACAACTGAAGAACATACACAACATACTCAAGGAACTCCTAGATCACATGCACAGGAGATTATAGAGATTGTACTATCAGACTACACAGGATATATGCTACATAAGGCCATCAAGCAAAGATTTGGGGACATAAGAGATCTACCAACTACATAGAAGCAGACACAGAGAGGCAGCCAGATGATGAAACAAAGAAACATGTCCCAAATAAAAGAATAAGAGAAATCTCCAGAAATAGAGCTAAATGAAATGGAGGCAATCAATGTACCAGAGAAAGAATTGAAAATACAAGTTATAAGAATGCCTAAAGAACTTAGTGAAAATTTTTATGGTTACTACAAAGAGATAGTAACCATAAAAAAAAAAAAACAACAACATAGAAACCATAAAAAGCAACCAGTCAGAAATAAAGAATATGATAACTAAAATGAAGACTAGTTTAGAAGGAATCAACAACAGGTTAGATGAAACAGAAAATTTAATAAGTGATCAAGAAGACAAGGTAGCAGAAAATACCCAATTGGGAGGGAAAAAAAAATTCAAAAAAATGAGGATAACCTGAGAAACCTCTGGGATAACATTAAGCATAACAACATTGCTGTCATAGGTATCGGAAAGAGAAGAGAGGGAGCAAGGGATCAATAACCTATTGAAGAAATATGACTAAAAACTTCCCTAACCTGGTGAAGGAAATAGACACACAAGCCTAGGAAGCACAGAGAGTCCCAATTAAGATGAACCCAAACCAGCCCACACCAAGACACATCATAATTTAAATGGCAAAGGTTAAAGACAGAGAATCCTAAAAGCAGCAAGAGAAAGACAACTAGTTACTTATAAGGGAGCTCCCATAAGACTATCAGCAGATTTTTGAACAGAAACTTTGCAGGTCAGAAAAGAGTGGTAAAAAAATATTCAATGAAAAACAAGAACCTATAACCAAGACTACTCTACCGAGCAAGGCTGTCATTAAAATTGAAGGAGAGATAAGAAGCTTCTCAGACAAGAAAAAGCTAAAGAAATTCACTACTAACGAGCCAGTGTTACAGGAAATGTTAAAAGGATTTCTTTAAGCAGAAGAAAGAAAACAAGCAAACAAAAGAAGACCAAAAATATGAATAATAACATGGCAATGACTGTGCACCTATCAATAATCACTTTAATTGTAAATGGTCTAAATGCTCCAATCAAAAGACAAGGTAGCTGAATGGATAAGAAAATAAGACCCAGACATATGCTGTCTACAAGAGACTCCTCTCAGGTGGAAAGACACACGTAGACTAAAAGTAAAGGGATGGAAAAGGATATTTCATGCAAATGGAAACAAGAAAAAAACTGGGGTAGCAATTTTTATGTCAGATAAAATAGACTTTAAAACAAACACTGTAACAAGAGACAAAGGACATTATATAATTATAAAGGGATCACTCCAACAAAAGGACATCACTCTCATAAACATTTATGCACCCAACATAGGAAAATTTAAATACATAAAGCAAATATTGACCTATATATAGCAGAGATCAACAGTAACACAGTCATAGTAGGGGAATTTTATACCCTGCTGACACCAGTGGACAGATCTTCCAGATAGAAAGCCTTAAGTGACACCCTAGACTACATGGATTTAATTTATATTTTTAGAGCATTTCATCACAAAGCAACAGAATATACATTCTTTTTAAATGTACATGGCACATTTTCCAATACAGACCACATATTAAGCCACAAAACAAGCCTCAATAAATTTAAGAAAGCTGAAATCATATCACATGGAGGGTAAATAATATGCTACTAAACAATGAATTGGTCAACAATAAGATCCAGGAATAAATCAGAAGGTACCTTGAGACAAACAAAAATAAAAATACAACCTAAAATCTGTTGGACACAGCAAAAGCAGTCCTAAGAGAGAAATTTATAGCAATGCAGGTCTACCTAAAGAAACAACAAAAATCTCAAATAAACACTTTAACCTTATACCTAAGGAAACTGGGGGAAGAACAGCAAATAGAACCCAAAGTGTTGTATTCACTTTAGGTTTTGTTTGCTCCTTTTCCAGTACTGGAAGGAAATAATAAAAATCAGAGCGAAAATAAACAAAATTGAGACTAAAAAGACAATACAAAAAAATCAATGAAACCAAGAGCTGCTTCTTCAAAAAAAAATGAACACAATTGACAAACCTTTAAGCAGACTCCTCAAGAAAAAAGACAGAAGACCCAAACAAATAAAATCAGAAATAAAAGAGAAGTGATGGCAGACACCACAGAAATACAAAAAAAATATTAAAAAATACTACAGAAACTCTACATTACCAAATTGTACAATCTGGAAGAAATGGATAGATTCCTAGAAACATACAGTCTTCTAAGCTGAATCAAGAAGAAACAGAAAATTTAAACAGATCAATTACTAACAACAAAATCAAATCTATAATTAACAAGCCCCCAACAAACAAAAGTCCTGGACCAGATGGCTTCACAGGTGAACTTAAATAAACATTAAAAAAAAATTAACACCTATTCTCCTTAAACTATTCCCAAAAAATCCAAGAGAGCTGGCTCCCAAACTCATTTTATGACACCACTACTATCCTGATTTCAAAACCAGACAAAGGCACTACCAAAAAAAAGAAAGAAAGAAAGAAAGAAAACTATAGGCCAATATCCCTAATGAACATAGATGCAGAAATTCTCAAGAAAATATCAGCAAATCGTATTCAGGAATACATTAAAAATACCATACACCACGATTATGTAGGACTCATTTCTGAGATACAAGATTGGTTCAGTATACACAAATCAATGTGATAATACCACATAAAAAAATTAAAAATAAAAATTACATGGTCATATTAATAGATACAGAAAAAGTACTTGACAAAATTCAGCAGCCATTTATGATATTGGTCTGGCAAATATGGTGGGTGTGGTAACAAATCCCATCCAAGCTCTAACAACTTATGATGAGTGACCAAACTTGTATATGTTCTAGTGTTGTCATGGTAGAAGACAACACCTTTGTGATTCACTGATGCTGGACCCTTCTGTTTGATGGCATCATTTAATTTATCCAACTGATGACAGTACACATCTGAATGAATTATTTGATTTCTGGGAAGTAGCTCAAAATACTTAATACCTTTGAAATCACACCTTTCTTTAGGTGGGAACTCCTTGAATGCTAAAATATTTACCTTTGACGAAGATATCAAATCATTCTTGAAACAGTTTTTTACTGAAAAAGATAGACAATTTTTTGAAAGAAGATGCCTGAAAGATGCCAAAAGATAATTGAACCAAACGAACAGTACATTGTTGAATCAACTTTTTTTCATTTAAAAATCACCTTTCATTTACACACACACACACAGCCATTAATTTTTGGTCAATCCAGCAAACTGGACATAAAAAGAATATATTTCAATAAAATATCTCAGCAAACTAGACATAAAAAGAATATATTTCAATAAAATATCTCAGCAAACTGGACATAAAAAATATATATTTCAAGAAAATATCTCAGCAAACTGGACATAAAAAGAATATATTTCAATAAATTGAAATATATGATAAATCCAAAGTTATTATAACATCATATTCAATGGGGAAAAGTTAAAAGTATTTTCCTTAATATCAGGAATAAGACAAGGATGCCCACTGTCACCACTCTTACTAACATAGTGCTAAAAGTCCTAACTACAGCAATCAGAAAAGAAAAGAAAAGGCATCCACATAGTAAAGGAAAAAGAAAAAGTAAAACTGTCATTATTTGCAAATGACATGACATGATAGAGAGCCCTAAAGATTCCATCCCAAAATAATTGGAACTGATAAATAAATATCAGGATAAATTATTAACATCAGCAGGATAAAAAACTAATATCCAGAAATAAGTTGGATTTTTATACACCAATAATTAACTAGCAGAAAGAGAAATTGAGAAAACAATCCCAGTTCAGCAAGATGGCGACCAGGAGGAGATCTCTAAAACCTCTCCTGGAAATACAATTAAACAGCCAGCCAGGAGCCAACAAGGGAAACCCTGAGTGGCACAGAGACAACTGAGAAATCCACGCATTACAAGAAAACACCTGAAGGTTAGAGTAAGGGGCGTGAGCAGGAGAGAAGGGAGGAAGCAGAGACAGATCGCAACCTGATCCCACTGCCAATAACTGAAGGAACTAGAAAGAAATCAGGGAGCAGCACAATACAGGGGAGGGAAGAGGCCAAGCAGCGGCAAGAGTGGAAACCAGAGTGGTAGAACACTGTGAGACCATGAGGAAGCTGGACCTAAAAGCAGCGTGTTACAGACAAAGTCTGGGAGCCAAGCTCTGAAACTTTGAGTAGCAAGGAAGCTGAATGAGGACTCTGAACAGCCCTAGGTGGGAATAGGGCTCCAGATTCAGCACCTTGGCTCATGGCGTCCTCACGGCCTGCAGTACACATGGGCAGTCACCTCACAATGCCTGAGGCTCCCAGCCGTGGCACACACAAGCCAGGCTCCCTTGGGTGACCCACAGCTCCCAGCCCAAGGCGCCACACACACAGCACTTTCACATGGTCTGTGGCTCCCTCTTGCAAACTCAGTACTTGACAGTTGCCATAGAAATGAATCACTGAAACATGGCTGGGGGTAAAATGCTGGAGAAGGGAGAAAGGTGCATTTGACAGAATTCACCCTGACCAACATGAACAGCCTCAGCCTGTGTCCCATTGGCCTCCCCTATCTCCCCCAGCTTCCTCTATGAAACACAGGCAGTACAGCAGCCCCAGTGCACATTTTGTTGGCCTCCCCCTTCTCCTGCAGCCTCTCCCAGTAACTGCAGGAAGTGGAGCTTCAACCTCCGACCACTACGCCCCACCCACAAACTCTGCTGCTGGAGAGTTTGGAGACTGGAGATATGGCTTAAATACCTCCCCTCTCCCCCAAAATTTGCCCCGCGGAGCCACATAATGCCTGCTTTACTGCAGGACACCACAAAAAATCAGAGAAAGAAAGAGCTCCTGAGCTCTGTTGAAAATAAAGCCCTGATGCCAAAGAAGAACACAAAGACAATATGAGTACCTTAGGATTAAAAGCTGCTCAGAAAGATTAAAAACCTCCAGAAGAGGATCTTATAGACCAGAAATTATGAACTAACTGACAGAGAATATAAGGTAGCTGTTCCAAAGGCTCTCAGAGAAATGAAAACATTGCTGGCAAAACACTATAGATGAGATGTATGATCTGAGAAAGGAAATGCATGAACAAAAGGGACAGTTTAACAAATTCAACTATAAGGAAGAACGAGATGGAAATTAGAGAAATAATACAACAATAGAAGTGAGAAGTGAAATAACTGCCACAGAAAACAGGGCCAGCCAGATGGAGAAAAGACTTAGTGATATTGAAGATCAGAACATGGAAACATCTCAGAAAGAAGGTAGGGAATACAGAACTAACAGAATTGAAAGAACTCTGCAAGAAATATCTGACTCCATGAGGAAGAACAATATCAGGATAATAGAATTACAAGAAGGAGCAAGCAAATAGTAGATGGGAACTTTCCAGACCTATGGAAATATCTGGATTCCCAAATTCAAGAAGAAAATAAGTCCCCTAGATACTTGGACCCTAGCAGATCTTCTCCAAGACATATTGTACTGAAGATGTCAAAAACCAAAGACAGGGAGTTCCCTGGTGTTGTAGTGGCTAGGCTTCAGTGCTGTCAACTCTGTGGCCTGGGTTCGATCCCCAGTCAGGGAACTACCCACATAAAAAAATAAAAAATAAATAAAAAATAAAAAAAGACAAAGACCAATTCTCAAGGCAGCCAGGGAAAAAAGAACTATAACCTTTAGAGGTAAACCCATCAGGCTGGCATCAGATTTCGCAGCATAAACTCTGTGAACCAGGAGGGAGCGAAATCAAATATTCAAAGTATTCAAAGAGAGAAACTTCTAGCCAAGAATAAATTATCTAGCAAAATTATCCTTCAGATATGAAGGAGGAATAAAGATCTTCTCAGACACACAGAAGCTAAAGGAATTCACCAGCACGAGGCTGGCACTTCAAGAAATACTGAAGGAGGCCCTTCGACCTGAAACAAAACATTAAAGTAAATGGAATAGAGTTGGGACCACAAAAAGGAAAGAAAGAAAGTAATGGCCATAGGAAATCCTCATATATCAGTCATCACTCTCAATGTTAATGGACTGAATTCACCAATAAAAAGACACAGAGTAGGAGACTGGATTAAAAAACAAAACCCATCCATATGCTGTCTCCAAGAGACACACCTCAGCCATAAGGACAAACACAGACTCAGAGTGAAAGGATAGAAAACAGTACTCTAAGCAAATGGTAACCAGAGAAAAGCAGGAGTTGCCATACTGATATCTAATGAAATAAACTTTGGGTTACAGAAGATAATGAGACAAAGATGGACGTCACATAATGATAAAAGGCACAATACAACAACTAGATGACTTGACACTAATTAATATATATGCTCCCGATCAGGAAGTACTGAAATAAACAAAGGAACTACTAACGGAACTGAAAAGAGAAACTGACAAAAGTACAATCATTGTATAAGACCTAAACACCCCCTTAACAGCCATGGACAGATCATCCAAACAGAAAATAAATAAATAAGCTCTAAATGATGCGTTACATAATTGATATTTACAGGACACTTCATCCAACAAAAAGAGACTATACCTTCTTTCTAGTGCGCATGGAACATACTCAAGGATAGATCATATACTGGGACACAAAAGTACCCTTAGCAAATTCAAGAAGACTGAAATCATACCATGTGTATTCTCAGAACACAAAGCAATGAAATTGGAGATTAACTGTAAAAGGAAAGCAGAAAAAATCCATATACAAGGAGATTAAACAACATCTTATTAAAAATGGATAAAAGAACAAAAGAGATTAAAAATATATAGAAACAAGTGACAATGAAAATATAACATGGAAATTATTGGGACACAGTGAAAACAGTAATAAGAGAGAAATTTATGTCATTACAGGCTCATCTTAAGATAAAAGAAAAATCTGAAGTAAACATCCTAACATCCCATCTTAACTAGAAAAAGAACAGACAAAACCCAGAGTCAGCAGAAAGAAAGAAATGAAACTGAGAATAGAAAGACAATAGGAAAAATTAAAGCTACAAAGAACTGGTTCTTTGAAAAAGTCAACAAAATTGGCAAACCCCTGGATAGACTAACCAAAGGGCAAAAGGAAAGGACACAAATATCCCAAACTAGAAATGAAAGGGGAGAAATATCACAGAAATACAAAAGATTATAAGAAAATATTATGAAGGGCTTTATGCCACTAAATTTAACAATCTAGAAGAAATGGACAAGTTCCTAGAAACTTGTAGCCTACCTAGACTGAAACAAGAACAACTGGATAATCTAAACAGACCAATCAATAGTAAAGAAATTGAAATGACTGTCCACAACCTGTCTAGAGGCAAAAGCCCTGAACCAGACAGTCTCACCAACAAATTTTACCAAGCATTCAAAGAAGAATTAACACCTATCCTCCTCAGACTCTTCCAAAATGAAGATGAAGCAGTATTTCCTGACTCATTCTATGAGGCCAACATTACCCTAATACCAAAGCCTAGTAAAGACAACACACAAAAAAAGAACACATGTCTTTGATGAACACAGATGCAATAGACCAATGTCTTTGATGAACACAGATGCAAAAATTCTAAACTAAATATTAGCAAATACAATACAACAATGCACCAAAAAGATTATACATCATGATCAAGTGGGATTCATCCTGAGAGCACAAGGAAGGTTCAACATACAAAAATCAATCAATGTGATACACCACATAAACAAAATCAAAGATAAAGACCATATGATCATGTCAAGTGATGCATAAAAAGCATTTGACAAGATACAACATTCATCAAAACACTGAATAAAATAGGTATAGAAGAAAAGTATCTCAACATAATAAAGGCCATATATGACAAACCCTCAGGTAATATCATACTGAATGGGGAAAAGCTGAAGCCGATTACCCTAAAATCAGGGACAAGACAGGGATACACCCCTACCTCCATCACCACTGCTATTCAGTAACATACTAAAAGTTCTAGCCAGAGCAATCAGGCAAGAGAAAGGAATAAGAGGTATCCAGACTGGGAAAGAAGAGGTCAGATTGTCAGTATTTGCAGATGGCATAATCCTTGATACAGAAAATTCCGAAGACTCCATCAGGAAACTGTTAGAAACAATGAATACAGTAAAGTTGCAGGATATAAAATCAACGTACAAAAATCAACAGCATTCCTATATACAAACAACAAATCTTCAGAAAAAGAAATGAGAGAGTCAATACCTTTTGCTATCACAACAAAAAGAATGAAGTACCTGGGAACTAATGAAGAAGGTGACAGACTTGTACACGGAAAAGTATAAGACATTTTGAAAGAACTCAAAGAGAACACAAAGAAGTGGGAAGATATTTTGTGTTCATGGATAGGAAGACTTAACATTGTTAAAATGGGCATATTACCCAAAGCAATTTGCAGATTTAATGCAGTTCCCATCAAAATCTCATAATCATATTTTCACAAAATTTATTTAAAAATTATCAGATTTATATGAATCATAGAAGACCTCAGACTTGCAAAGCAATACTACATAAAAAGAATAGGCTGGTGATACTACACTCCCTGACCTCAATTTTTATTACAAAGCATCAGTAATCTAAATGGCTTGATATTAGCAGAAAAACAGACACACAGACAAATGAACTGAATCGAAACTCCAGAAATAAATCCACAAATTTATGGACAAATGATTTTTGATAAAGGATCAAAAAATATGCAATGGGGAAAAGATAGCTTCTTTAGTAGGTTGTGCTGGGAAAGCTGGAAAACATATGCAAAGGAATGAAACTGAGCTGTGAATTCTCACCATATACAAAAATTAACTCAAAATGAATTAAAGACCTTCATATAAGACCCAAAATAATGAACCGTATAGAAGAAAACATCAGTACTAAACTTACAGACCTAGGGCTCAAGGAACACTTCATGAACCTGACCTCAAAGGCAAGGGAAGTAAAAGCAAAAATAAATGAATGGGATTATATCAAACTAAAAAATTTCTGCACAGCAAAAAAAAACAAAACAAAAAACAACAACAACAAAACAAAAAGACAGCCAACTGAATGGGAGAAAATATTGGCAAACAATATATCTGACAAGGATCTAATATCTAAAATACATAAAGAGCTAATACGACTTAACAAAAAAGCAAACAACCCAATTAAAAAGTGGGCAGAGGACCTAAACAGACACTTCTCTCATGAAGGAATACAAATCACCAGCAGACATATGAAAAAAATGCTCATCATCATTAGCTATCAGGGAAATGCAAATCAAAACCACAATGAGATACCACCTCACACCTGAGAATGACTATTATCAACAAGACAAGGAATAATAAATCCTGCAGAGGATCCTGAGAAAAAGGAACTCTCACACATTGCTGGTGGAAATGCAAATTGGTACAACTGCTATTAAAGACAGCATGGAGGTCCCTAATAAAATTGGGAATGGAGTTATCATATGACCCAGCAATCCCCCTTCTGGAGATCTACCAAAAAAACTTGAAAACCTTAGTCCACAAAGACTAATGTACCCCAATGTTCATCCCAGTGCTGTTCACAGTGGCCAAGACATGGAAACAAATAAAAAAAAAAAAACAAGAACTATCTGACCTCATTCATATGCAGAATATAAAACTGAAAGCAACAAAGAAAAAACAAAAAAACTTATGGACACAATTAATAGTTTAATATTTATTTGGGCACAAGGGGGAGGGGGTGGGAGAAGAGGGAGCAGGTAGGGGAGCCAAATATATGGTAATAGAAAGAGAACTCACACTAGGTGGTGAACTTATTATACAACAGGTTGACAATGCACTGTAGAATTGTACACCTGGAACCTTTTCTATTCTTGCTAACCAATGTCACCCAAAAAAGTCTAACAATAGAAAAATATTTTAAGGAAAAGAAAACAATCCCATTTACTATTACATGAAAAAATAAAATAAGCAGGAATAAATTTAACCAAGGAAGTAAAAGACCTGAACTCAGAAAATTATAAGACATGAAGAAAGAAATTAAAGATGATACAAATAAATGGAAACACATGCTTATAGGAAGAATTAATATAGTTAAAATGTCCATACTACCCAAAGCAATCTATAGACTTTTCACAGAACTAGAACAAATAATCCTAAAATTTATGTGGAACCATAAAAGGCCTAGAAGAGCCACAGCAACCCTGAGGAAGAAGACCAAAGTTGGAGGAATTATGCAACCAGATGTCAAATTATACTGCAAACCACAGTTATTAAAACAGCATGGTATCGTCATAAAAATAGACACATAGATCAATGGAAAAGAATGGAGAGCCCAGAAATAAATCCATGTCTATATGGCCAATTAATCTATGACAAAGGAAGCAAAAATTTACATTGGGGTAAAGACAGTCTATTCAATAAATGGTACTGGGAAAACTGGACACATACAGGTCCAAAAAAAAAATTAAATTGGACCACCTTCTTACACTACATACATACATAAACCCAAAATGAATCAAAGGCTTAAATATAAAACTCAAAACCATAAAACTTTTAGGAGAAAATATAGGAAGTAAACTCTTAGACATTACCCTTAGTAGTGTTTTCAATGATATATCTCCTCGAGCGAGGGAAACAAAAGTAAAAATAAACAAATGTGACTACATCAGACCAAAAAGTTTTCTTTTACAGCAAAAGAAACCATTAACAAAATGAAAAAACATCCTAAAAAATGGGAGAGGATATTCACCAATGAGGTATCTGATAAAGGGTTAACATCCAAAATGTATAAGAAACACATACAACTTAACACCAAAATTACAAACAACCCTATTAAAAAATGGGTGGCAGTTTTGAATAGACATTTCTCCAAAGAGGACATACCGATGGCCAGTAGACACATGAAAAGGTGCTCAATATCACTAATCATCAGAGACATGCAAACAAAGCCACAGTGTGATACCACCTTACTCCTGTCAAAATGGCTATCATAAATAAATCAACCAAGAACAAGTGTTGACAAGAATGTGGAGAAAAGGGAACACTAGTGCACTGTTGGTGGAATGGCAAATTGGCCCAGTCACTATAGAAAACAGTATGGAGTTTTCTCAAAGAATTAAAAATGGAAGTACCTTATGATTCAGCAATTCTGCTTCTGGGTATTTATCCAAAGAAATCTAAAATACTAATTTGAAAAAATAAAGAAGGTAAGATGACTGGAGAGGAGGTCCCTAAAGCCTCTCCCAGAAAACACAATTGAATGGCTGTCCAGAAGCCAAGAAAGAGGATCCTGAATGACAAAATGGCTGTTGAGAAATCCACAAATCGCAAGTAAACACCTGAAGGTTGGCGAGAAGGGGGCGAGTTGGGGAGAGGGAAGGGAGCAGACACGTACTGCAACTTAACAAAACCACTGCTGACTATTCGGAGCGGCGCAGTTCGGGAGAGGGAAGAGACCGCGGGGGAGCTGGACTTTGGAGCTGCATGCTGGGGACGGAGTTTGGGAGCCAGCTTCTGAAACTTTTGAGTGGTAGAAGGGCTGAGCGAGGACTCTGAACTGCAAAGATGACACCCCAGCTCTAGGCCCCCTGGAGACCTACACAGGGCTGCAGTTCCTGTTCCAGCCCACTGCAAAGGCGACCCTGCTGTCTCAGGCCAGGCCCACAGCTTTGGACTTATGGAGCGTGCACTTCCTCGTGCACCCCAGGGTTCTGAAAGCAGTGTGAGCCTGTAGACAGCCAGATGCTGAATCAGGGCTAGGAAGAAAGACTGATTTGATAGCATTCATCCGAGCCATTAGAAACAAGCCTCAGAACAGCTTCCCTAGCAAAGGGCAGAAGGCAGAGCTGCCCTTGGGGCGCCTTTTGTTGGCCTCTCCCCAGGATATATGCGCATAGCCTCCAAACGCAGTAGGAGATCAGAAACAAGAAACAAACGACCCCATCTCTCCCAAAACTTGACCCCCAGTGCCACCTAGTGTCTGTCCTACAGCAAGACACCACAAAAGCAATAATCTGGGCACTGAACATAAAGCCCTCATATCAAAGAGGAAGAACCCAGCAAACAGCATAAATTCCTTAAAAACTAAAACTCCTCAGAAAGAACATGAAATTCACCTAAAAGATAGCCTGTTACAACTGGAAGGGACTCACTTAAGTGAAGGAGAATTTAAAACAGCCATTCTAAAGGCTGTGAGAGAAATGAAAACCTATTGGCAGAACACCATAGCTGAGATAAATAACATAAAAAAGGATATAAACAACATAAAAAAATGAACTATGTGAAAAAAAAGAACAATTTAACAAAGAAATTCAAAACATAAGAAAGATTGCGATGGAAATAAAAGAAATAAATAATACCATAAAAGAAGTGAGAAATGAAATAACTGCCATAAGAAACAGGACGAACCAGATGGACGAAAGAATTAGTGATGTTGAAGATCAGAACATGGAAACAGCTCAGAAAGAGGAAGAGAGGGAATATAGAACCAAAAGGATTGAAAGAACTGCAAGAACTATCCGACTCCATGAGACAAAACAACATCAGGATAATAGGAATAGAAGAAGGGGCAGAGCATTCTACAGAGAGCATACTCAAACAAATTGTAGATGAGAACTTTCCAAACCTATGGAAAGATCTAGAACCCTAAGTTCAAGAAGAAAACAAGCCCCCCAGATATCTGGACCCTAACAGATCTTCTCCAAGACACATGGTACTAAAGATGTCCAAAACTAAAGACAGAGACAATTCTCAAGGCAGCCAGGGAAAAAAGAACTATAACCTTTAGAGGAAAACCCATCAGGCTGGCATCAGATTTCTCAACAGAAACTCTACAAGCCAGGAGAGAGTGGGATCCAATATTCAAAACTTTAAAAGAGAGAAACTTCCAGCCAAGAATAAAGTATCCAGCAAATTATCTTTCAGATATGAAGGTGGAATAAAGACCTTCTCAGACACACAGAAGCAGAGGGAATTTGCCAGCACGAGGCCAGCACTCAAAGAAATACTGAAGGAGACTCTTCAGCTTGAAACAAAACATCAGGAAAAATGGAACTAAGTTGGGGCAACAAGAAAGAAACAAAAATAAACAAACAAACAAAAACAAGAAAGAAATAAGTAATGGCCACAGGAAATCCTCACATATTGATCATCACTCTAAATGTTAATGGACTGAACTCACCAATAAAAAGACACAGAGTAGCAGACTGGATTAAAAAACAGAATGCATCCATATGCTGTCTCCAAGAAACACACCTCAGTTGTAAGGACCAACACAGACTCAGAGTGAAAGGATGGGATACAATACTCCAAGCAAATGGTAACCAGAATAAAGCAGGCCATACTAATATCTGATGAAATAAACTTCAAGTTAAAAAAGATAGTAAAAGGCAAAGATGGTCATTACATAATGATAAAAGGCACAATGCAACAACAAGAAGAGTTGACACTAATCAACATATATGCTCCCAACCAGGATGCACCAAAATACACAAAGAAACTACTAACAGACTTGAAAGCAGAAACTGATGAATACACAATCATAGTGGGAGAGTTAAACACCCCCTAAAAGCCATGGACAGATTATCCAAACACAAAATAAATAAGGAAATAACAGCTCTAAATGACACATTACAGGAATTGGACATAATTAACATTTACAAGACACTTCATCCAGCAAAAAGAGACTGCACCTTCTTTTCTAGTGTGCATGGAACATTCTCAAGAATAGACCATATGCTGGGACACAAAAGTAGCCTCAGCAAATTCAAGAAGATCGAAATCATACCAAGTGTATTCTCGGACCACAAAGCTTTGAAATTGGAGATCAGCTGTAAAAAGAAAGCAGAAGAAAACACATATACATGGAGATTAAATAAGAGCTTATTTAAAAAGGACTGGATAAAAGAACAAACAAAAGATGGGATTAAGAAATATATAGAAACTAATGACAATGAAAACACAACGTATCAGAATTATTGGGACACAGCAAAAGCGGTAATAAGAGGGAAATTTATATCATTACAGGCCTATCTTAAGAAACAAGAAAAATTACTAGTAAACATCTTAGCTTCCCATCTTAAAGAACTCGAAAAAGAAGAGCAGACAAAACCCAAAGTCAGCAGAAGGAAAGAAATAATAAAAATTAAAGCAGAGCTAAACCAATAAGAGAACAGAAGGACAATAGAAAGAAATAATATAACGAAGAGCTGCTTCTTTGAGAAAGTCAACAAAATTGACAAACCTCTGGCGAGACTAATCAAAGGACGAAAGGAAAGGACACAAATATCCAAAATTAGAAATGAAAGGGGAGAAATTACCACTGATACCACAGAAATACAAAGGATTATAAGAAAATACTATGAAGGAATTTATGCCACAAAATTTAACAACCTAGAAGAAATGGACAAGTTTCTAGAAATTTATAGCCTACCAAGACTGAACCAAGAAGAACTGGATAATCTAAATAGACCAATAAATAGCAACGAGATTGAAATGACTACCCATAATCTCCCTAAAGGCAAAAGCCCTGGACCAGATGGTTTCACCAACGAGTTCTACCAAGCATTCAAAGAAGAATTAACGCCTATCCAGCTCAGACTCTTCCACAAAATTGAAGAGGAAGCAATACTTCCTAACTCATTCTATGAGGCCAACATTACTCTAATACCAAAGCCTGGCAAAGACAACACAAAAAAAGAAAACTATAGACCAATATCTCTGATGAACACAGATGCAAAAATCCTAAACAAAATATTAGCAAACAGAATACAACAGTGCATCAAAAAGGTCATACATCATGATCAAGTGGGATTCATCCCGGGAGCACAAGGATGGTTCAACATACGAAAATCAATCAATGTAATACACCACATAAACAAAATCAAAGATAAAGACCATATGGTCATTTCAATTGATGCAGAAAAGGATTTCAACAAGGTACAACATCCATTTATGATCAAAACACTAAATAAAATAGGTATAGAAGGAAAGTATCTCAACATAATAAAGGCCATATATGACAGACCCTCGGCTAACATCATACTGAATGGGGAAAAGCTGAAACCTATTCCCCTAAAATCAGGAACAAGACAGGGATCACCCCTGTCACCACTGTTATTTAATATAGTACTAGAAGTTCTTGCCACAGCAATCAGGCAAGAGAAAGGAATCAAAGGTATCCAAATTGGGAAAGAAGAGGTCAAATTGTCACTATTTGCAGATGACATGATCCTTTATATAAAAAATTCCAAAGATTCCACCAGGAAACTATTAGAAACAATTAACAAATATAGTAAAGTTGCAGGATACAAAATCAATGTACAAAAATCAA
>PVJL010012935.1:0-34578 GCA_004026885.1 Lyroderma lyra | reverse complement strand
TTTTTGAGACAAATAAGAGAAATACAGTCTGTTCTATAATGGATACAAAATAGCTAAGAGAGGCAGTGAAAAGTAACCAAATAAAGTGTTTTTGTTGATATTTCTGTCTGGAGAATGTGAAAGATCTAAATTCCCCATCACACTCAGAGAGTGTAAGGACTGGAATGATCTACTTCCTGTTCTGTGTCGCTAACAAGACAGAGAACTTTGCCTATCTCATATAATATAGTCTGTATCTTAGAAAGAGGGCATAGTGTTGGGAATTACAAAGAGAAACATGTAGAGGAGAGGAAAGAAAAGGAAGTGACTCCAAAATGCCCATCTAAGGTGGATGCCACATGCACCAATAGATGAGTCTAGGAAAGTTTATACAATGGACTCATCTACTTACAATTCTTCTGATCAAGGTTATGGCAACATTAGGGGTTATATTTTGGGAGCTTCCTGTAATATACTGTTGAATTGAAGGAGGAAGCCCTGCCATAAAGAGTTATCTAATTCAGCTGATGATTCTGCTGACTCATTTTCCTGTAATAACCCTTCCCTCACTGCCTGGAACTAGTGACGATTCAGTTGATTCATTTCATCTACAGCAACCCACCAATGCATTAGGACCACCACTCAAAAGGCAACATGGTTGCTCCTTTAAGTCTGTAAGTCCTATAAAAGAACAGGACCAGCCATTTCAGACTTTTGTTTGCTGTGGCTCCGCAGGCTGAGCAAAGAACCCCTTCCTCTTCTATCTTTGGTGTTTGGGTGATTCTTTCTCTCTGCTGGGCCTATTTTCCTGCAACAGAATACCAATTTTGGAAATGATTCTAGTAAATCACGGTACTAAAGTCTGTTAGCAAAGTTGTTGAAATGTTAACTGAACAGTAAAATGAGAATGTTGACATGGGTGGGGATCTCAGGAAGAAACAGAATAGCCATAGGGGTACTGTCACTGAATCAACTTAGGATTCAAACAGAGATAGCAGGAGGAATGGAAGGAAGGTGATTGGAGCCTAGATTTAGAGAAGTTACAATCACAGTTTTGTATCACTTAATTCAGTGTTTCTGGAAGCAAGGATAAAACACCTGTAATGAACTGAGCACTGCCATCTAGACACAAACAGGATATGGAAAGTTAAAAAAATTAGCCTAGGAATGGAAATTAATTTTTGTTGCTTATATCTATATAGTTGTACAATTAGCAAAAGGAGTTTCACTTCCCCCACTTAATTTGGGAGAGTTTAGATACAGTAAAATGTACACAGGAATCACCTGAAAGCCTAATCCAGCAGACTGAGTGCTGTCCATCCTCAAAGAAAACCAACTTTTTAGATTTTGGAGGCTTCATTTCTTTCTCATTACTGGAAGTTCCTATTTCTTGTAGGAATCTCTATTTATCTGTAATTTCAATACATGTCTTCAAATATTATCTGACCAGTTTCCTTCTATGAACAAAAAAGGACGGTGATATTTTTATAATTTGTTAATAAATTAATAAATTTCAGCACAAGAAATGCATGTCTTGACAATGAAAAGACCCAATGGAGTTCAAAGATATTTTATAACTTGGTTGGAATGTCTGGGAAGATGGCAGAAAATAAATAAAGGCCTCGTTTATTTGCATTTTAACGGAGTAAGAATCCCATTTTGAAAACTGCTACAGTTTCATTTTAAACCAAGCCATGTTTGGAAACATGCATTTCAGCATTTTTAAACACCTCTGTTTCCTACTAAACCACAACATACATTTAATTTCCTCATTTGAATCTCCACTTAGATAACCATACACAGAAAACAGCATGAGGACTTTGGTCAACGCACTGACAGCCATAATAGTATTCGTGTAGTACGTTCCAATCTCAGTGCCCAGAAAAGTTAGCACATCTGACAAAGTAGATTCTTATTCTCCTAAACAGACAAACTCCACAATCTTACTTTGAAATGACTACATAATTATCACTTCTTAAAGAAAAATTTTGTTTGCATATGCTTTCTTTCTCCTTTGTTCTAAACAAAATGAATTGAGTTAGTTTAAATATTTTATTTTGTCCTTGTAAATCATATTGAATATCTAAAGAATGTCTATTGTGGGGTAGTTTATCGTCAAATATTTACAACTAGTAATGTGAAGGGATTGTGGTATTCATTCGCATAGGAAAGAAATTAGAAAAAGGGAACTGTTGTGCTACTGTTTATATAATCAGCTTTATAACTTCTAATTTTAAGTTAGTGCCACTTATCCTCTAATGAGGAAACTAACTTTCACTAAAGTTAATTAGAAATAAATACATTACATTGAGAGATTATTCTACCTATAATAAAAGTGATCCTAGGATGTTTTGATGCCTGTCACTTTAAAACTCATAAATCTTGAAAATAACATTGTCAGTTCTTAATTGTAAAAACATTAATCTCTCATCTCCTCCTCACCTCCTGTTTCAGGAGAGAAATTATCTCTAGTGTTTTTCATGGCTGAGAGCTTTATTTCTTGTCTGCTTTCATCTGTTACTGCCTTTTTCAGAGAATTTTTTTCTAGTGAAAGATACTATAGAGAGTTGAAAAAGATTGACTTTCAGGAATAAACAGACCTGTGTTCAGACTCTCATACCTCACTGCTTCTTCATTCCCAGAGGTTTGACCATATAGAAATTATTGAATCACCTTGTACCTGTAGGTAAAAAGTTTGCAAAACCCTATTCCCTGCGGCATGGAAATTTAGTCAGTGGTTAACTTTAGCCAAATGACTCCTGCTTGGTAAATTGCATCTGGACAGCAAGGAACTATAAACATACTATGAACACCTTATGGAGAAGTCATAGGTATGGACTCCTCTAAATGCAAAGATTCTTGCAACTAGCATCTTCCTTACAAAAGCCCTGCAAACTATGCTTGTGGAGTTGTTCAAGGACTATTGGCTTCTGTGGAGCATGAGGCTTCTAAGTCAGACCCTTTTCATCCACCTAGCAAATCTCATCTCCTAAAACCTGAGCTGTCTGCTAGACCGCTGCCTGGTCTCCTGGGGGAGAAAAGCGTGTGGTGCTTTCCTGCTTGCATCTGTGTTCCTATTCTGTACGTCCTTCTGAGCATTGCAGCATCAGATATAACTGATGGTAGTCCTGTACGTTTGAATGTGTAGTTGAGCCTAACAAGACCCCCCCCCATTAACAGTGTACAAGCATAATAAAATCTACCCTCTAATGATACTCTGAGGATTAAATCAGATTGTACCTAATACGTATCTCCATATTGAGTCAAACACACCTATATATGTTTCCACACATATATAGTAAGAAAAAGTTTATTGTATTGGAATTGTTTAAAAAATTGTAATTTAAAATGTATTTTTATAATTTATCTCAATTTTCTACTGGCAATGATAAATTTGATAGGGCAAGGGTCATTACTTTCATTTTTGTGTTCTCAGCTACTATCAGAGGGCTACTACATAATAGGTGTTCATGTTCGCCCTATCAATAGAGATCCCAAATTGAGATCTGAGGAAAGCCAATTCCTTATCATTTTGACAAGAGTTATTCTAAATGGAAAAGAGAAAGACTCATTGGCCAAATAAATTTGGGAAACATCTGGTTAGGTAATGCTAAACAGATTTTCTTTTTATTGCAGTATTTCTTGCAACTCTCCAAAATAGAGTGTAGTGGGAAAAAGAGACATGTACTTACTATTTGTGCAATTCCATCTCCATCTATTTTAGGGCCAGCTTTTGAGATGGTTTTTGTGAAGGAAATACTGCCAAAAATCTAAAGGTAGGTCCTCTTAGAGCTATAATTGCCACTGGCTATAAACAGAGACAACTGTTTATATATAAGAACATATAAATTCTCACATGTAAGTGAGTGGAAAGAGAACATAAAGATTTAGTTAATTTCCGAAGATCCCGCAGCCAGTAGTATGTCCCTATAGAGCTTACCTGATTGTTGATTGAAAATTGCTCCTACAACTTGCCACAGCTTGTCTGTATTATACCCCCTTACACACACACACACACACACACACACACACACACACACACACAGCATTCCAGATGATAACACAAAAAGGTGAAGTTAAGGAATTCATCCTATGCCCTAGAACCAGAAGGGTCCTCAGGTGCGAGGCCTGTGGGAGTGATCGTGCCTGGTCCTCTGGTCCTCATGTACTTGTAACTACTGGAATGTTTGTTCTCCACAAGGGCAAGATAAAGTATTGCTCTGCTTCTGCTTTTCCCACTCTCCCTTGGATCCCAACCTTCAGCTCAATGATAACAAACCTGTGGCTTCCTTCATGTTTCTAAAGCTTCTAATATTTTAAGACCTTGGAAGGGACACTTACCTACTTTTCTTGGCACTTGTTTCTACGTCTGTCCAGCTCAATCATAAATTCCATGGCAAGGGGAAACATAAATCACTCATTACTACATCTCCAGCATTCAGCACATAGTATGTCCTTACCAAACATTTAAAAAATGAAGAGATGAGCTAATGTGATAAGCAGAGCTTAAAAAGTCACAGAGCCGATCTGACCTGGGAACCCTAGAAAATCCAGAACTCAGTTGCTCTGAACTTTAGAGGCAATAGAGACAGCAATGTTTGTCCAGATAATGACTGATCTTTCAGTTTCTATAAGTGGAGTAGGGAGATAATTAATAAAATTCTGTCATTAACCATCTTATCTATATAAGTGTACTGAAAACTTAGGACACTGACAATTTCTGATATATTTCAGAGTTTAATAAAGACTGTGGGATCTAGGCTATCATTAGTTTAAGGTAAATAATTTAAAATAAGATTTTAAAAAGAATTCTTGAAAAATTAAAATCTCTTTTTACTCAGGACAGAGCAATTTTTTATTTTAAAAAAGCTCTAAGATCCTTAACCCTCAGAAATCTTAAAGAGAGAATCAGGAAAGGGAACCAATTTTACTTATGAAAAGATTCTAGGGGGAAAAGAGAAGAGGTAAATTCATAATTAGGTCCTAAAAGACATAAAGCTTGTTGATGAAGTATGTGATGTATTATACATCAAATTTTACTCATAAAAGTAAAGAAAAAAATGACCATATGTGAAGCATTTAAGGTAATTTTGCACTATATTTGTACTAGAAGGACACAACGAAAAGTATAATGGTCATAAGGATGGGTTTGAAGAAAGAACTCTTACTTTTACTGTTAGTGAAAGGAAATCAGAAATGTGGTTTGAGACAATACACAGATATCTGAAGTATTTGACTAAAAAGGAATCTCTCTAACCACAATGACTTAGTTCTTTTACAAAGCAAGCTCTCCATTCTAAAAGACCATACTTACTCAAGCTCTGAATTAAAAAAGAATATGTTGATTATAAAGAAACCCAACTCAAAATAATTTAAACAACAACAAAAATATAGTTTAAACAAAGAAGGAGATATTGGATAGAAACTCCACTACTTCATGAAAAGAGCTGAACCACCAAACCACATGAATAAATGAGCTTATGTGGTAATAGCAATAACACAGGTGGACCGCAGAATTCTGCACATCCGGTTTGATTATTCTCTCATTATAGACTTACAAACTGTGCACACGCCAAAACGTATCGTTTCCAATAAACCTCAAGGTTTATGTCTGGGTGCTTAGGCATTGAACAATTCACTGGACCTTCTAATTTCCAAGGGGGTGGTTCAGCTCAGATCAGGTGCCCATATACACTCAGTAACTGTAATCAAGGACCAAGTTCATAAAAGAACATAACATATTCCTTCGTGCTTATTTGAATGGAATGAGGACAAGAGCTATTATTTCCAGAAAAAGCCACTCCCGGAAGAGCTGTCACCAGACAAATAAGTCAGACTGTGGTAGGATAATAATCCCTCAAAGATATCCCTGTCCTAATTGTCCTAATCCCCAGACCCTGTGAATTTGTTATATTATATGGTATAAGGGACTTTGCAGATTAAGTGTTTTTGAAAAGGGGAGATGATGAGGGATTACTTGGGTACACCTGAGTTATTCACAGAGTTATCGTAAAAGAAGGAAGGACACAGGAGGGTAAAGTCAGAAAGAGATGAAGATGCTATGCTGCTGGCTTTGAAGACAGAAGATGGGATCCTACGCTAAGAAATAGTCTGCCTCCAGAAGGTGGAAAAGGCAAGGGAAACATTCTCTCCAAGCCTCCAGAACTATACTGACATCTTAACTTTAGCTTGGTAAAAGTCATTTCGGACTCTTGACCTCCAGAACTATAATGTAATAGATTTGTATTGTTTTGAGCCACTAAGTTTGTGGTATTTTGTTACAGCAGCGGGAGGAAACTACTACACAGCCCGTCTATTGTAACCTTGCTTCTTTTTAAAGCAGCAGATGTACGTATGCCATGGCCAACACACACACACACACACACACACACACACACACACACACACTTTTCTGTCACCTTGAAAGCATAATCTAAACTTAAAACCTTACTGTCCTCTCTTACATTTTAATCTACAACTTTCTTGACTTCTAATATGAGCTTTCTGAAGCTGATCTCTGAAAGGCCATCAAATGACTTCTTAGTAGTGAAATCATATCTCTACTTCTCATTTTATATATATGAAATACAGACTCCACTGACCAACATTTCTCCTTGAATAGCCTCTCCTCCACATCTTTGGGTGAGGGGTTCTCTCTCTCTTGAAAATTAATAATTGTATATGTTTAAGGTAAAAAATATGGTATATATTTAAGGACATTTGATATGCATATGCATTGTGAAAAATCACCCCACTCAAGCTAATAAACATATCCAGGTTAGTGGACTCTTTTAATTAGCTTTCTATTTCCTATTTCTCTTCTTATTTCTTCTTTGACTAATCCCTTAAATCTAAAGATTTTTCCTTCAGTATATGACCTGTTCTTTTCTATACACTTTCCCAAAGTACACTGGCTAGGCACACAGAGGCACCCAGGTTCCAATCCTCTCTCTGACAACCAATAGTTGTATAATATTGGTCATCTTGTTTGGCATGATGGTGTTTCCCAAATGATCACAACACCTGCTTATATGGTTGTTGGGTGATCAGAGACATGGTGTAGAAAATATCTGCACATAGTATAGATTCAATAACTTGTCACTTTATTGTTTCACTTTCTTTTTCTCTCCTTTTATCCTTTAATAGTTGTCTTTCTACAGCCCAGATCTTTTCCTAGTTCTAAAACTGCCTACTGGACGTGCCCACGTGGATGACCTTATGGCCAGGTGTCTAAAACCCATTTTGTTTCTCCCTCCTCCTCCAACACAACTGCTCTTTTTCTGAGGTTTATATCATCCTAACAGAATCACAAGTAAGCATTTGCTGTGACTAGAAAATTAATTATTGCCTTCCAACTAGCTGTTTCATGAAATCAATTTATGAAATATCTCAGTTGACATTTACATAGTATATAGTATCCACATGGCCATTTCCAAATGTTTTCTACTTTTTTAAGCTCTGATTCCCCACTCTACCATCTGTACCTTATATAATGACACTACCTTATAAATTGATGAAAAAGAGCTCTCACATGAGCAACCTCACCTTGCTGTCTGTTCACTTCAAATTTTCTCAATGTCTCGATCACCCTCTTACCCTTCTCTCTCTGTCACAGAAAGAAGAATCACTCTTCCTCTCTATCTCCCTTTGAAAGGAGGAAAACCTTATAGTGTTTTTTTAAAATCCAGGTTTAAGAGTCAAACAAATTTGGATTCAATTTCAAGCTTTGCTCACTTATTAGCTATATGATCTTCAACAACTTACTGCGGTCTTGTTTTACTCAGACATAAAAGCAGGAAAAACAACTACCTTAGGACTGAGGTGATGATTTTAAATGGATGAGTTTGGAATGGTGCCTTTAACCTATTCTTGATCCCACTTCCTCTCGGTGATGTCTCTCCTACTCTCTGCTGTATTTGTTGTCTCTCTCATCACTAGACTTCTAACCTCAATCTTGTCTTATTAAATTGAAATTAGTGTTTTAGACTGAATGCCTGTCTTCTAATCCAGATTGCCTGAAAAAACATTTTATCATCATATAGGAGATTTGCAGATTCAGCAAATAAAAATATAGAAGACCCAGTTAAGTTTAAATTTCCAACAATGACTACATTTCAATATAGTTTTCTAGTATGATAATTTTGCATGCAATATTTGAGACATAACTCTTCCAAGAAGCATTCTTTGTTTATCTGGAATTAAAACTTAACTAGGCATCCTGTATTTGATCTGGTAACCTATACCATATATATTACAAGGGGGACCCATGAAAAACAACAGAATTATCTTCTGGAGGGCAGGCTCCTTGTAGTACAGGCTTCCTCCTCTAGGTAAGTATTCTAGGAACCCATCTGCCTCAGTGTACCAGCTGGCATTGTTGTGAGAGACTGAGTTTGGTTTCAGTGAATTTTTGTGGTTTTTTTTTTTTTTTTTGGAGAATTCTTCAATGTGTTTGCCTATTTCATGATGGGGGATTTATTTACACAAACAACTTCTGGCATGACAATGCTTCTGCCCACACCACACTGAGTGTTCAGCAGTTTTTGACTAAACACGGCATGACCCCTGTGCCCCACCCTTTCTGTTCAACCTGATTTCACCCTGGGCAACTTTTTTGTTTGTTTGTTTCCCTGGGTGAAAAAAAGTCCACAAAGGGAAACATTTTGCCAATGTGAAAGAAGTGAAACAAAAAAGTGGCAGAAGCACTAAAAGGCATCAAAATCAATGAGTTCAAAAACTGTTTTGAGCAGTGAAAAAAGTGTTTTGATAGGTGTATTGCATCACATGGAGAGTACTTGGAAGGTGACTGAAGTTTAAACATGTAAGAATAAATACACACTTTTTTACAAATAAATTTTAAATTTTTGGGCATTGCCCCTTATATATCATTTCAAGGGACTTAAATTAAAAAGGGGTTGTGAAGGTTAAGTGAGTTCATGTATTCAAAAAACCCCAAAATTCAGTGCACATGGTAAATATTTGTCAAATGGTTGCTATTTACTATAACTTTTGAAATTCTTGTAAGTGTTTCTATTACTGACAAATATCTCATAGATGATAAAATGTAGGCTCAGAAAGAGCAGGTGACATTATCGAGGTCTTGCTGATATGTAATGGTAGAAACTCACGTCCTCTAACAGCTAAGCTGATGCTTTTCATACTATTCCATTTTGTTGGTGGTCCCAATTTGTGCAACAATATGTGATGTTACCGTAGAGCACTAGTGTCTTGGTCCAAGTGACAATATAGCTTAAAAAGATAAACCTGCTCCAATAAAAAGGAGAAAAGAGAAAGTAGAAAAGAAAGAAGAGAGGGAGGGAGAGAGGGAATGCATTAAATTAAAAATATATCTTGCATTATCACTCTGGGTTTTGTGGTTTAGTAAAGGTAAGCTCATCATAGGTAATAAAGCATTAATACACTTTTACTTCTGCTGAGTGATCCACGCAACAGAAAAGTTTTTTGTTTCCTTCATTCCTCTCCTGAAGTGGATAACACACTCTCTTGTTAATAGTCATTTTCATTAGAATTGTTGAAAACAAGTATTTAAAATAAACAATTTGTGTTTAGTTCAAAGATGAGCGAATTTATCTCTAAAAAGAACCAATTGCTTGCTGTCTTCCTTCTCTTCAATAGAACAGTTTACAGGCTCTGGCAGAAGTAACACCCAGACTTAAGTTACGATTTTATTTCAAAATCGTAACCATACATGTATATAGTTACACAAATAACACCCCTTTTTTATGAGCTGGTAATCTATACCAACTCTTGTATTACAAAATTATAAACACGTGTGGTTATGATTTTGTAATAAAATTGTAACTTAAGTTTGGGTGTTAATACTGCTGGACCCTATGTATGCCTCATGCTGTTTTCTAGAACTTCAGCTATGGGATATTACCAACCTAACAGTCCCAAATCACTAATGTGTGCAGGGACAGAATACTCTCAAGATGCCTCACATTAAAAACACGCTGGAATATGTCTACCTTGTATGATCTATAACCTCGAGCACAATGTGAAAAAACACACTGGGCTGAAGAAACAAAGTACAGAGGTCTAGTTACGAAGAGCTGCAGAAGTAACTAGAAGAAATATTTGACTTTAACCATTCAAAGATATGGTAAAGATTTAAACCTACTCTATTTTGAATTGGAAATGTTAAAACCACTGATCACCTAAATGGACTCATGAGAAACCTGATTTTATAATTAAATTCTTAAAAAGTAAAGACTTAATATTTATTTGGTTTTGAAACCAAATGGCTATAGCTGTTCATCCCAATATAGCCAACTCTTTCAAAATACAGGTTGGCTTGAACCAGAAACAATGGGTAACTCTATGGTGAAGAACAGCACACATTTGAATTATTAATATTACCAGTTTCCCCTTACATTTAAAGTTGTCATCGCTATTTTGACTGAAAATAAGTGACAAATAAGTGTCTAAGATTTGTGGGGTTTTGCTACATTTTTTTTGAGTAATTTCTGAATTGCAGGGGTTACTCAATGTCAGCAATAAAAATAAAACCATTGGAGAGAATTGCAACATTTTTACTCAACTATCTAAAAACATCACTTCTAAAATAAGGACTTCAACCACTTTTCCTTGGCTAGCAGCAGGGTTTTGCTAAAAGTTTTCAGTGTTCATAGTGGCCCACACGCTTGGATAGGTTAATCTTCTTATACTTTGTGGTCAGGTTGCAAGAGTGAAAATAATTAGGGGAGCAAATATACTTTACCTCAATCAAAATTCTAGGTGCAACCTGCAAGGTACTTTTGTAACAACCAATTTGTGGCAGCCAAATCAGTCACAAGCACTGTGTCAGGGACATTTTGCAAAATGGGCTCACCACAGGTGGGACAACTTCTGCTGAAGAACCATTAGGGTAACTAGGAACTTGTCATCATCAGTGAGAACCTGGCTGATTCCTTGAAGGTTAGTACTTTCCCAGGCAAACACACCATATTCAGAGGACTATTGTAACCAAAATATCAGGCATTTTAACTTAAATCCCTAATATAATTTAGAAAATAAAGAACCTAATTAAGATGACCCAACACATCATCATGGATAAACTACCTATTGATAATGGAAAAAATAAATAAAATGGAATAAGCATTGCTAAGAGAGTCAGTCACTTAAGAGTCAGGAGCTATTAGGGAAGTGAGACTTGTGCACATCTTGTCCCTCAGTTCTCAGAGCTGTTATTAAGTTCCTAAACCTGCTGCTGAACTCAACTCAAGGCCAAGCCATAAACATCTGACAGCCACAAACATCCTCAAACAACTGCTACCTGGTCACATATGGACTTTACTTCTTCCTTGTAGTTTCCATGCCCCTTATTTGCATATTAGAACTAGCCAATCCCTGTTAACCTAGCCAGCAAGCCTTCATTTGCATGAAAGAGTTATACTTTTTTTTTGCCTTTGTAAACCCGCCTTCCTTGTTTTCTCCAGAGCGTAGTTTGAGTTGCTACCTGAATCTGCATTTCCTGGATTTAAATCGTTTAAGAACCCAAAATTGTTTTCAACAGCCTCAGATCTTCATTGGTTAATAGTATAAATTAATAAAACAGTAAATAGTTAACAGAGATCCTCTCAATTTTGTTGTAAAACTGAGATTGTTATAAAAATAGTCAAAATATAGTTTAAAAAGATACATATAATCAAATATTATATGTATAGTAATAATGGAATAGTGATTCTAGTTTAACCAGTTTTTAGTCTACAAATTTAATCTTTCTTAAAAGTGCTAAGTTACATTTTTTAACTTAAATTATTTTGTTATACAAGTCTGTAACGAAGGGGGTTCCCTTGCGGTGTAGTGGCTAGGCTTCGGTGCTCTCAATGCTGCGGCCTGGGTTCGATTCCCAGCCAAGGAACCACCAAAAAACAAACAAACAAACAAACAAGCAAACAAAAAAATTGTAACAAGTAATAAACTTTATATATGAATTGTTATTCCAAATTTATAAAATCTTTAAACAAACAAAAAAACTATAAAACTATCGAACAGTAATTTCAAATTTTGCATCAATACTTTAACAGGTTGTGTTATTTTACTAAAACTAAACAATTCTTTTCAATGTATGCATTATGCATACGATATTTCTATAATGAATGTGCTGAGTTTAAAAAATATATATCTACTTTTTTACTGTGGGAAAACACAGAACAAAATTTACCATGGTAGCTATTTCTTAAATGTAAAGTTCTGTGACATCAAGCACATTCATATGTTTGTGTAACCATCACCACCATCTATCCCCAGAACTTTTGTATCTACCCAAATTGAAACTCTGTATCTATTAAACACCAATTACCTCTCTCCCCTCCCCAGGTCCAGCCCCCGGCAACCATTCTTCCTTCTGACTCTATGCATTTTACTACTCTAGGTACCTCAGATAAGTTCTCTCATACAATATTTGTCTTGTGACTGGCTTACTTCACTCAGTTAACTGTCCTCACAGTTCATCTATGTTGTAGCATATGTCAGAATTTCCTTCCTTTTAAGTCAGGAAATGAGTAATATTTTATTTTGTGTATCATATTTTATTTATCCATTCATCAGTCGATGGACCCTTGGGTTGGGTTCACCTTTTGGCTATTGTGAATAATGCGGCTGTGAACATCGTTGTACAAGTATGTTTGAGTCTGTGCTTTCACTTATTTTGGGTATACACACACAAGCGAAGTTGTTGAATCATATAATAATTCTATACTTAATTTTTTAAGTAATTCCTGTACTATTTTCCACGGCAGCTATACCATTTTACACTCTTATCAGCAACCAAGTTACATTTTTAATCCTAGTCTTTTTGAGTAGTGCTCTGATCTTGAAACCCAACTGCCTAATTGGGACTGACCATGTTTGCTGCTAATAAAAATTACCTCAAAACTTATGCTGACGATAGTGGTACTAATTCCTTGATTTTAATAAAGGAATATTTCTGTGTAAAGCCTTGTTAGCGTTCTGCAGTGGTTACTCCTAACTTCTACCTATTTTGGGCTCTGCAACAACATGTGCGTATATTAATGTAACAAAGAGAGAAAGACACATCTCTGTAACTACCAGGTAAAGCAGTCTTCTTTTTCGCCACCTTACATTCATTTGCAAAGTTCAGTATCTCTCTTCTTTATTAACTAAGCCTTACGTGCTTCTTGTCCTATTTCCCAGGGGTGAATTTTCTTTAGGTACTGTCTCAGATATACCAGTCCTCTAAAGGCTGTTGGTGATGTCCCTGTTCACATTCCCAAGACAAGGGGAATTCTGCTCTGGTCCCTGAACTAGTAAGCTCACTGGTCCTATCTTCCTCTCCTAGTCTTTTGGGGTGACCACGCCTTTCTCTACCACCAGTACTTCATCTGCACAATCACATCTTTGGAATTGCCCTTGATTCTTGGCTTCCTGCCAGGTATGTTTATGGACTCTCATCTTTTCCATGTTTCATGCAGAAAGAAATAACTTCTAAGCACCATTCTGCTAAGAAAAATATCACCTGTTCAATTCATTCTGATTTTTTTCTAATGCCTCCCTCTTAAAAAGAAAAGAGTAATATAGGATATATCCAGAAAAATATATAGCAGAAAAAATATATTTATTAAATTTTCTTTATATGAAAGGATTTCTATCCTTAAATATAATGGAAGAAGTCAAAGAAAATTATAATATTTAAAACATCTGAACATAAAGAATTGCTTCAACATGGATGAACCTGGAGAAAATTATGCTAAGTGAAATAAACCAGACACAGAAAGACAAATACTGTGTTATTTCATTTATATTATATGTGGAATCAAAAATAATTAAACTCATAGTAGCAGAGTAAGTGATTGTCATAGAGTACAAAGTTTTAGTTATGTAAGATGAGTAGTTCTGGATAGCCACCACAGGTAACCCCTATATAACACGATACCTCTATAACATAGTTTCACTCTAACATGGTTTGCAAATTGGGGGTAGTCTTGTATGACATGACATCCTAGAACACGTTTGCACTCTAACATGGTTAGGAATTAGAGAAACCCCTGAACACACGGAGTGTAGTAAGAGTTTTAAAAGCAAAAAATATCTCATTTGAAATTTTTTATTCCAACGTGGATGTCATATCATATTTGATTGCAGAATTTTAAAATGTATTAGAATTTTAAATCCATTTTGATCATGGAGTATTAAGTAAAGAAAGGCCTAGACTTAGCCGAACAGTTTGGAGCTATGTTTCCTAAATGAAGATCTTTCACTGAAAGAAGCCCAAAGTTTAAGAGAGAACTTCACAAGTGCTTAGCACCACATAACAAAATTTATAAAGATCTCTCAGCTATAAGAAAGCAATCTAAAATAACATTTTTTTGCAAAAAGTACAGAATAGAAGTCAAGATTATGCTGAAGAAAATTCAGAGGATGAAGATACCTTGTCAAAAAGAAAACACCCTCAGTTAATGGTGCTTTTAGTAGTGATGACAAAAACATTATTTAATACATATTAGTATGTTATACTTTTGGTGAAAATTGCTTTAATAAAGATAGTTCTCTTAATTATAAAAATATAATAGTATGGTTTGTTTTTTTGTTTTTTTGTTTTTGGAACCTAACACCCTTTTTTGTACTAGTTCTTGGTTTCATACAACACGTATTCACATAATACAACATTTTAGGAACCTAACAACTGACTTATATGGGAGTTACTTGTACTTGTTGTAATACCTATAAATAAGTATTTTATATACTTAAAATTTGCTAAGAGGGCAGAATTATGTTAAGTGTTCTTAAATAAATAAATGGAATAATAAAAGGAGTGGGTGGAAATTTTTGGAGAAGATGAATATATTTGTGGTGCTGATAGTGGTGATGGTTTCACAGATATATACGTGTACTTATCCCCAAACTTATGGAGTTGCATGCATAAAATATGCACAACTTTCTACAAGTCAATCATATGTTAATAAAGTTTTTTAAGAAAGATAGCATGTGACCGAGAAATGACTCAAAATATTATTAGTAATTCAATCAAGTGTTGGGATGATCAGAGATTGGTTTTTCATGGATATTTTTGTGTTTTATATCCAAAATAATTATACATTACTTACATTAGCAATGAAGATAAAATAATTGATGATTTAATGAAAATGCATAATGATGGAAAGACTAAGTGTTGGAGGCATAGCACCTTGAGTGTGAATTTTATGTTCCACTGCATACAAGCTATCTGGGCTTAGTAAATTACATAAACTCTCTGAAGTGTGGTTTACTCATCTGAACATTAGGTATGACACTTGAAGGATTGGTATAAGGGCTATCAGTAAACAAAAATGCGAAGCAACAAAATGTGATATATAATAACTGCTCAACTCATGAGAGCTAATATTACGTCTTGTTATAAAGTTTTACTTTTTAATTATGCTCTTCCCAACCTCTGGAGAGCAAGAGATACTATATTTAATACTTTAAAGCTGTGGCTGGTATTATTGAACTTGGCAGGAAACACATTTAAACACCTTTAAAATTTAGAAGTTTCCCAGCCCTACCTGTCTACCTGCACTGACCCCCAGCAGTAGACCTGCCTTTTATTGCTTCTGTGAGACTTGGCACCGACATAGTGACTGGTTATGTTTCTCCCATTTGTCCTTCACATAGCAGAAAGTAAATTTATGGTAGTCTAGGTAAACTTCGTTACCCTGTGACACAATTTTGCTGAGGCATTAAATGCTCTAGAGCAAACCTTCTTGCTCTGCAGTTTAATAGGGAGTTGCTCAGAGTGTGGAATCAATTATGTTCCTCCTCCCTGTTTCCCTCTATAGAAAAAATTGACAAATGACTCACAAAGGCCTGGTTAGTGAAAGGAGTTCGTTTTCCCTTAACTGCAGCTTAATCGGCGTGACAGTCTCAGTGCCAATCAAATTTCAGCTGGAAGTAACCCAGACCACTCCTTTAAGGCAATCATTTATAGATGAGAAAATAGAAGCCCCAAAAAATAAATGAACCACTGGGACATAATAGGCACTGAATACAAACTTGATGAATGAATGAGAGGACTACATTGGCGTTCAAGAAGTGATAGGCAATATGTTTTAAGGGCTCAATATCATTACTTACTATTCGAATGCTTTATGTGCATTAGCTTAGAGGACCTTTGCCACAACACATTTTACAAATAAGGAAACTGAGGTATGTTGTAGGTTAGTGACTCTACCAAGGCCACATAGATGATCAGTGGCAGAGGTGGGTTTTGATCCCAAAAACACTGTCCCTAAATCAGATAATAAATAGACTATATTCTCCCTCTGATTAGGTCCAGTCCTATGTTTCTGTTTTAAAATATACATTTTAAATCTCTCCAATTCTTTCCACCATTAACATTAATCAAGTTCAGCCACCATCTTCTTTCACCTCTATTTTTGAAACAGCCTCCTAACTAGTCTTTTTATCTTCAATCTTCTCCCTCTCCTATTCTCCACAGTACCATCAAGCTGATCCTTCTAGAACACAAATTTAATCATACTATTCTCCATGGTTAAAACCTTACAATGATGCCTCATTATTGATGGTACATAATTCAACTTATCAATAGCTCATAGAACGCTGGATAACTATTCCCCCTTGAAACTCATGTGCTAGTCATACTAAATTTCCTACACAGCAAAACTCCTCTCTTTGACTTCTAGTCTACCTTTGTCCTTGATGGCTAACTTCTATTCCAGGTTGCATCTCACACATCACTTACTTGGGAAAGCATCCACCCAACCTCTCTCAAGCCTTGCTTGGATATCTCTTCTTTGTATATGATTCCCTAGCAAAGAACTGATTATGCCTATTGCCTAAGTTACTGATATTTCCCATTAAATTATTTATCAAGACAAGAAGCAAACTAAATTTGCCTTCTCATCATCATTGGATACCATTTACCTGATAAGTCTGTTAGCCTCTGTGTACTTCAATATCTTCAAATAAACTGAGAATGATGGTACTTACTTCATTGAATTAAATTAGAAAAGACGTGTAAAGTATGCTGTGCCTGGCACATAGTGATGACTTAACAAATAGCAATAAATACAAATTTTCAAGATATATACACTTTTGTGATATTTCGTTAGGAAGGCAGTATAATTATGTTACATAAAATATCAACTATAATGGTGTCTGACACATTTAAAATGAAATACAAATTTGATTTTGAACAGTGTCAGGAAAAGAAATGCTAAGAGAAAAGGTGAGGAGAGAGAGCAAAGGCAAGAGGCCGGGTGGGGAGGAGGAAAGCAAGGAGGAGAAGCAGCTGGCCCGCCAGTGAGCCTCCGGGGTTCAGTATCACCCTCTGAAAAGGCTCCATAAGCCAGTGGAGCCCAGCTCAGATGCCTGAAGGAAGAAGGAATCGACAGGATTAGAATAGGAAGTACACAGGGCATAGTATTTTAATATGAAATATTCTACTTTATTTAGGACATTCCCATATAAATTCTGAATTTTTTTTAAATACCTTATCTGCTTGCTAAATCTTGCATTTTCTTTTTTCTTTATTCCACAACAAAACATGAGAGATGAAACTTTACAAAACATGTTCTGCTTCGTATGTTTTAGGGGGATAGGTAATTGTTTAGTGTAGAATCTCTGTTCTCAGGGGAGTTCTTCATCTTGTTGTTGTGTGCGTAGGAAACTGCCCTCCAAGGAGCTAGCCACTTAACAACATATACTGCAGCTGTGTCTGTTTGGGCTATGGCTCAACTACTATTATGTCCATATTTACTTAGGCCCCCTTACTAAAAATTAACTTTCTCATCTTCACCTTCTCCTTGTCTTACTTTGGTTTTCTAATATCAACATTGCCACAATCAGAGAGGGCTAAATTTTCAAATCTCTCTTTAATTCAGCCTTTTGTGCCACCTAGCAACATTCTCGAAGAAGTCCTTTACCTCCAGATTTAACACTTGTTCATCACCTACCCAGGACTACACAGTTCATACCTTCCTCAAGGTCCAAACGAAGGAGTTGCTCTATCTGTAAAGATCTATGCTTTTACATGGGTTCACACTGCTTACCCTCCAGAAGAATGTGATCCACTTAAAAAGAGAGTGTGGCCTCCGTGTAAGGGTTCTCCAGTGCAATGAACCAGGCACTCTGTAGGCATTCCCTATGAATACATATACTCTGTATGTGTGTGTGTGTGTGTGTGTGTGTGTGTGCGCATGCATGCACGCATGCATATATATACATATAGTATAGCTGTATACAAACATATATAAATAAAAATGGTTTGCAATACAATTTTTATATATAATGAAATAAACTACATTATAAACATTTTTTTTCTAGTCATGGCTAGCAAAATAGGAAACAAAGTTCTTGTGGTAATTTTACTTGTGAACACTGACTTACATGACAGACATGCTAAGTACAGCAACCTCAAGAGAAATACCACAATTTTCCCAAGGACTCCAGTGCTTTCTATACTCTCTTACTCAACTCCATGTCTCAGCCTCCTATTTACTTCTTTTTATAAAAAGGCCCTCCAGACCCAACCATAATAACAAACAGAAATAACTTGTTATTCTATTAAAAGATTACTTCAGGCCAGAAGAAGGATTCATACAGCTTAATTTTGTTTTTATATCAAACATCTTAGTTGAAAAACATTTTACAGTCATTGATTTTCCCAAATTCCCATTCCCAAAACATATCCCAAGTATTTATCTCCTAGGAAGTTCTGTATGAGCAGCTTAAGTACGATTTTAGGTACACTGAATTATAATCTACTAGACATTTAAAATAACATAAGCAGAAATTAAAATACAACCTTTCAAATGTCCCAGGTGAACTCAATAGGCCTATTTTTCCTATACTTCATAACAATGAGTGAAAGGAAACAAATATATGACTATCAAATTGAGATGATATTCTTCTCAGGCTTTAAAGTACATGCGAATTACTGTGGAACTAGTTGAATTCGAGATTCTATTTCAGCAGGCCTAGAGTAGGACTGAGAGTCTTCATTTCTTATGAACTCCCAGCTGATACTGTTGCTTCTGGTCCAGGTGCCACACTTTGAAGAACAAGAGCCTGGTGGTTACAGAAGTGGCTTTTAAGTAAAAGGACCTGAATTTGCATCTGTGTCTGCATCATAATAACTGTGTGCACTTGGGTGTGTTATTTATCCCTCTCCCTGCTCAATATCATGTGGAAAGCAGGGCTCATCAGAATGTTATTATGTAAGACAGTGTATGTGACACATCGATCACAGTGCTTGACACATATGAGGTAATTAGAAGAAGAAGCAAGAGAAGGAGGGGAATTAGTAAAGAATTAATATAATTTCTATTAATGTGGCCATTTAATGGACACAGAAGGATAAGTCATCAGCCTTATTGAGATGGTGGAATACTATGTGTGCATACACACACACACACACACACACACACACGCACGCACAAGCGTACATTTGTGTGAGGGGTATGTATTCAGTATTTCACAACTATTTTAATTTTTATGCATAACATTTACTATTTCAGAATAATATATATATATGTGTATATATATATAACATCAACTCATATCTTTACCTAGCCCTTCTCCAAAGAGAATGGGAATGGATGATATAAGAATGAGCATTCCTAGGATCTAAAGAACAAGTATAAATAGGGCATCCAATGTAAGCTTTTTGGCCAAGCCCAAATCTTAGGGCTGGCTCAGATGCCAGCAGTTTCAGACCTGAACTCATAAGTCTGCTGACACAGGACTAACTCTGCTACAGAGAAATTTCAATAACCACTCGGAGCTAGGTCCCAGCCAGAGGAATTTCTGATGAGCCAATGATGTTAAAATGTTTTCAGTAGGAGTGAAAGTTAACTAGTAGGAAGAAAAACACTTTTCAGACCAAGGTAACAGCATGAGCAAAGTCAACATGGTAAAATAGAGCATGGTGGGAGAGACGCCCTGAAAGGAGAGCAGTGTTGTGGGAGAGCAAAGAACAAGAAGCTACACGGCAAGTACCAGACTGTGTCTGACCCGGAGGCCAAACTAAGGGACTGTGTGTTGATCTTAAGAGCATGAATATGTTTTAAGTAAGCATTGACATAATCAGATTACAAAATATTATACTAGCTTCAGTATGATGTAATGCCTGGAATGAAGCCAAAGCTGATACGGACCAGTTAGGAGACTATTAAAGTAGTTGAAGAAAATGGTGGTAGAGAGAGGAGAGATGGTGGTGCATAGGAACTGGGACTCAATAAAGGATTTTAAACAAGAAATCAAGAAGGTAAGAAATATGTATAATAAATTGAAGATGCTAAACCCTAAGATGGCAGTTAAAAGGTAAAGCAAAAGAACAGGAAGAAAATACAAAGGTCTTCGCTAAGATTGAGGGGCTAGAGAGCAGGAGGTAGACTTAATAAATAGTTAGAAATTAGAAGCCATTTTTTAAAACCAAGTTTTTGGTGACCTCCCAGGAGTCAGTGACATTAATAAGAGAAGTGCACAGAAAAGGAGAATGGGCTGTGAAAGGCTAAGAGGTTCATGACTTGCAACATGACTTAGTTGATACACTTAGTACACTTTACAACTCAGCAGCCTAATGCATGTCTTTCCTCAATCCATCTACCTTCTCACTAATAATATTTCAAGGTGACAATAGTTCTCAGAATAACACTGCATATTCAAAATAATATTATTTAAGTCTAATTTCACAAGTATTTTCATAAAATGGAATTGTGTTCTGACCAAGAGGTTGATATCCAACATTTTAAAAGCCAGACCTGGAATGCCACATTAATGTCACTTGTGTGAGTATGCAGTATGAATAAAAACGATTTTGTCAAGAGATAGTACTTGAGTCTGTAAACCAGATTGGACTTTAAGAGTAACACTGACCAATACAGGGTTTGGCCATCTGAAGCCTGAAACTAGAGAGTCAAATCTTCTAAACTGAAACACACTGAGAGTCAATAGGTCCATGTAGTGTTGCACTGTTTGCTATAATGGCACTAAGCAGTCCGTGGATAGATTGCCAGAGCAACGTACATGTGAACCTCTATGGTAGAATCATCCTGAGTTTGTTTTCAGTTAGAACTTTCTACAAAAGAACCGGAAGGGACACCTGGTAATGCCCTTTTGGGGATGCTGGCTTAGGAGTAGCTAACGCCAAGACGAGTGTCTATTTATCTTCATCGCAGAGAGTTAGATGGCAGTGCAGACTGGGAATGTTCCAGGGACATAGCTCGCCCTCCATGATGAAGACATCAGTGCTTTGCAAGAAAGAATGCAGGCTTTGAAGCTATACTAGATAAACCTGGCTTTGCCCTAAGGTATTGCCCTTCCTGGCTTTGTGATCTTCAGAAAGAGAGCTGAAACACCTTTTCACCTGTGAAATAATACTGACTGATTTATGCCATGTGTAAGGACCAGAAAAGCTAATATACAAAAAGCACATAGAAGAGTGAAAGAATATTGGTGCTCCTCAAATGTTTGTTCTCTTCTCTCATCTTTTTATAAGAGTGGTTCAAGACTATAGTGTACATCAAACTCTACTAGGGTGCTTGTAATAATGTAGGCTCCTGGTCTCTACTTTCCAGTCATTTTCACAAAGCTCTAGAGTCGTGCTAAAATACATACATTCCAAAGCTCCACCGTGACTGGTGCAGTGATACTCGAACTGGCTGTGTGCTGAGAAAATGTTATAAGAGAATGGAGGCAGCTACTCAAGCATACAAAGGGGCAACCCTGGCACCACTGGGGGGAAAAAAAAGAAGGACTCAAGTTCTGACTCAAAACATACGCTACAAAATAAGACTCAAGTTTCCTAGAGAGGTCCAGAATCTCCACAGGAAAGGGAGGTGTTCATTATCTAGGGCCAATATAAAATTTTTTTCAGAAAGTCAGATGCCACTGACATTAAAACTGTTTTGTAGTCACCTCAGGTCTACGACAAATCCTGTGAGTGCCCTGTGACCAAGAATATTTGAAAAAAATTAACTCTTTTTTTAATTTAAGATCAGTGAATGAGTTTTCAGGAAAAAAAATAAAGCAAATATATGAGTGTTAGAACATATGTTTTTCTATTCAGATCCATTGTTTCCTCTGTGTTTTTTGCCCCTGCTTTGCTTTCTCCAAATTCCTGAAGAGCAATTCAGCTTCTTCTCATTATCCCCTCACGTAAGACTTCCTTTGCTCAATTCTGTACACAGAGCTTTCACATTAAGAACAGTGAGTTAAGTCCTCAGGATATAGTATTTTATAGTGTTCTAACACAGCAGCAAGTACAATGACATTCTATTTGAAGTCCTAAAACCGTTCATCTGACTAAGCTCTGTTCACTTACCTCCACTGCTAACTTCCCACCTCAGCAGAGGTTAATAAGGGAGCCAGCCACCCTCATTCCTGGGTGGTTTTCCATTCATCTAATGGCCTGGCTCTTTAAGACCGTGAATGAGTTAAATCAGCCAGCTCTGAGTGATGGTAAATCACTTCTCTGTGTGCCTGACTTCCACTGAAGTCCCTGACCAGAAAACCTCATAGAAAGAGATCTTAGCATAACACTCTTGTTTCAGATATGATGGGGGGGCAGAAAGGGGTGGAGAGGAGGAGAGAAAGAAGATGTGACCACGAAGCATGAATCAAAAATGAAAATAAAAAGAAAAGAGCTTTAGTATATGATAGAATGAGAATAGATTTTCTCAAATCACAATCTTTTAGGGACAAAATTAACTGGACTTTGTAAATAAGAATTTAGGATGTAGGAGAAAAATATTTTAAAAGTCACTAATCATCACTTTCAAATTCTAGTGTATTTTCAAAAGCTCCAAAAAAATATCTTGCTATGTTTAGGTCTTTTTAGGGTCTCAGAGAGATATAAAAGAACTGGTAATCAGTACTTTTAAGATTAAATTCTAAGTGCCCCCAGACAATCAGATAATAGAACTTTCTTCTCTTTAAAAGTTTATGTAGTATGTGGCCTGACTGAGTGCAATCAGGTAAACAACATACAAAGAAAAGATCTGATTCTGAGTTGAGAACAAATTTTAGTGGTATGGGGGAAAGGAGGACCCCAGAAAAGGGGAAAGAAGAACACAGCAAGCTATATCTCTCAAAGCTTTTAAGACACAATATATTTAGCATGTCTACAGTCTTTGTAGCTACAAGATGTTTCCTCAAGCTAGAAGAACAAACGAATAAAAGAATGGTTTGTTTTTAGAAAAGTATCAAAGTCTGGAGTCATAAGGCCTCCTGTAAATAATTAGTTCTTATATACAGCACTCTAACTGTGCTAAAATATATTTCTATACACTTTGAAAATTTTTTTATATATTACCTCTTGAAATATTCCTGGAAGACTTGAATGAATTATCATATTCATTCAGCAAAAATTCATGGGGTAGCAACTGTTCTCTGCTTTCATGGTTTGAGGCTGCTTCATTAGGAAGCCTTGCTTTGCAACCTGACACCGTTCAGACTTCCAGCTTAGCTCCTGATGCTGAGGCAGTGGGCCCGCCACGTTCTTCCTCCTGCACACATCGGCACACCCTCCTTGTTAAAGGCATGGCTGGAGTGGACATATTCTATTACAGTTCTGTTGATCACCTGCCTAAGCACCTTATCCCCACCCCATTAGGATTATTGGACCACTTGACTCACGCTGTATTTCATCACTAGCCCTAGGAAATGTATAACATCTCCACAAGTTTAAGTTCTCACAAACTCAACTCTCCAGGTACAGCAGCAAGTACTCTGCGACATAATTCAGTGTGATCTTGTGCACTAGATGTGGTAACAAGGCTAACTCATTACGTGCCCGCCTTCCCCAGGTCTACCCGACCCTGTCCATCCTATGTCTAATAATTGGGCTTCTACAGTCCCTGTGCCCAAAACCCTTAAACAGTCCTCATTTACCATGATAACATTAAACACCAGCTGAAGCCACAGGCTACCCACAATAGGTACCCATCTCTCTAGCCTGGCTTCCTCTCCTGCCCCTCCAACAACAACAAAACAAACAAATATATACATATACAAACACGCATGCACGTGCCTGTTGTTAAAGTCATATGCACCAATTAGAGTTCTGTGAATGAGATGTATGGTTTCATACCTCCGTTCTCAGTATCTTTGAATGTGCCTTCTCTCCTGTTTGTAAAGCTAACTCCATCCAGCACATCCTTCAAAACTCTACTCAAGCAGACAATCCCATGGAAGCTTTCTCCAAGTCTCTCTCACCCCCATGCCCCAAATATCTGCTGTACCCAAATCTATAGTAACCTTTCACTATTCACTTACTGGTCTGTTACCCTCAAGCAATTTGACTCATTGATTGATTAGCATGTTGCCATTTTAGGAGTTCTTTCTATATCTCCTTCCATGCTAAGTACCCAGACCTCTGTTGTAGTATTTAATCCTTGGAAATCAGAAATAGGAATTGTTTTGTCTATTTTTCAAAAGGAAAAGTAGTCTCAGCCAAAGAAAAAAATAAAAGATTCCTTCAAGGCCGTGCAACTAGTAGATAGTGGAGCAGTGTGATTTGAATCGAAGTCTGTCCCCAAACCTCGCAGTCCTCACCAGTTTACAACACTGGTTTTCTATCTCCAATGACTTTGACAATGTTTAGCCCTTGTTAGGTACTGAACGGATACTCACTGATAAAACGAATGACTGAGTAAGTTCATTTATATTAACCTCTACAGTATGATCCCGGAGCCCCTCACTCGCTCAGTAATACATTGGGCATGAGCTCGCCGTCTCTCTCTCCTTTAAAACCTGACATCATCATGGGGATGCTAACATCTCAGCTCCCTGAAGTCCTCCCGTAGACATTTCTACAGACATCTTCTCTCGATCCCCTTTCTCTATGAACTGACCCTTGTGTGCAGGAGTATGACCCCTGGAAAACACATTAGCAGCATTTAACACATCCCATGGACACAGTTGATTAGATTAGGAAAGATATTTGACCAGAAGCTGTGCCAATCAGATTCTCTCTCCCAAGAATTTAGAATTGGGCTGGTCAATTGAACAGAGAAAATGTTTAAACAGTGGATCCGTGAAGTGACTTTGTTTGTTCCTATACATGCCAAGCAGTGAAATCTAGTGTGCAGAGAGAGAATGTTGAAGCAGACACATAGGGTAGAAACAAAAAACGATATAGGCTATCACTTGAATCATTAATGTTTCATACTTACTTTTATATTAATAAAAGTAAGGTTTAGTGGCAGGCTACTGTTGGATTTGTTACATGAACTATCCCCATAGATATAATCCAGTAAATTTTCTTTATTCTTTTGCTAGAGTTACATGGGAAATTTTAATTAAGGTAATTTCTCATATCCAGATACTTGCCCATCACTTTTCTTCAGTCACGTCGACCTTGACAACACCCCAAAAGGCTTCACCTCTAACACCACAAGCACCAATATCTCCCTTCTGACTACAAACATGTTTTCCAACTTGGTTTTTCAACTAATTTTTCTACCTATATAGTAATTCCAACTGATCTTCAGTCTTCTCCCTACCCAAAAGCATGCTGTTATATGTTCACTTCCCTTCCTATTCAGTTCAAATGCATCGTTCTTCACTTCCATCACTTGTCAATACATTTACCTTCCTTGCCACCTTTATCTTTGCTAGGAGCACCTGAACCAAACATCATCAGCACCAGCTTGGATGAGACCAATTACCATGTACTTGGACAGCATATATTGCACATATATGTATATATTAACATATTACTAATTAGCCATTATTATACATACATACCTATACATATGTCTGTGTATATATATTCATATATACATATATATATACACACACACATATATACATATTCATACACACACACACACACACACACACACACACACCCCTTAAAGCTTCTATGCCTGGCACTGATCCAAGTATTTTACTTATAAAAACTTCATTGAATATATGAGGTAAGCACTATTGTTGTATTTTATAGATAAATAAACTGAGGCACAAGAGGAGAATCAACTGCCCAAAATCACATGGCCAGTAAGAGACACAGCCAAGGTTAAAATCTAGGCAGTTCTGTTTCTGTAGAATCTACTCTTACTCATACTGCTTCACATAAAATTATATAAATATCATTTTATAGAAGTTCTTTCACTATCTTACCAACAAATCTAGGTGTAGGTATATGCCCTCCTTCTTCTCTCCTCTCATCCATCCGTCCATGAGAATAACCCCTCTATTTATCTCTAGATTCCCGTTCCCTGCCCCTATCTTCTTGGAAATCTTACTCTGCTTATTTTACCCTCTCTTCTGCATCAAAATCCTCAAATTCTAATTTCTGAGGACTTTTTTGTGTTTATATTGCAAATATTTTGGTATTCATTCTGCTGTTGTATTTTTAACAACCACGAGGTATTTCTTGGTCCACATATTTCTTTCTTAGTTTTACTTTTTTCTTGTTTAAGGCACAAGAAAACTTCTCATCTCTCAAAGAACATGCATTATAATATTTTTAAGATTATGTTATGTCATTCTCTCTGTGTCATCCATGATCCTTTCATCTCTTTATTTTGATTTGTCTTTTATGATTGAGGTTTCTAAAGGATGTTGTTTTCTCTTTGACTATAGATTCACTTTTAAAGCACTGATAATCTAATGGAATCACAGTTTTGGGGGAATATCTTTTCAATATGTATTGACTTGTGTGAACAGTGTGATCTGACCTTTCTGTTTGGAGACATGAAAATATATCTGGGTTGGTTCAAGTTTGACAGACTTTTCCTTACAGGCTTCAGAAGAAAGGAACTCTGCTGATGCCTAAATCTCAGACTTCTAAGCCTCTAGAACTGTGAAAGAATAAAACTGGTGAAGCCATCCAGTGTGGTGCTTTGTATGGCAGTCCCAGCAAACTAATACCATACCTCTAAATATCCTCCAGGAAGTTTGTTTCCAACTTCTGCCATTTAAGGATCAGGGTAAGGAATCCCAGCTGGGATGCCACTCATCAGTATCTTTTCACTCAGTTCTTTTGTATTTAGTTCTGCACTTCACCACCTACACACTTAAGCATACACACACACACACACACACACACACACACACACACGTACATGCACACATGCATGGGCACATGCATACATACACAACATTGTAAGTCATAATAACAGGAATTTGTATCTCTATTGTTCTTTGCTATATCCCCAATGAATAGAAAACTCTCTGGATACCTGTTACATGTTGGGTGCTCAATAAATATTTGTTGAATTAATAATGAAAACTCACATAGTAGAGCTTAATTAATATTTGGTGTTTTTGTTTTTGCTATTGGTATTTTGTCACTATTTGTATTAGCCAGGATGAGAACTCAGTTCTTCCGATGTCACATCTCAGTAACCTTCTTGCTCATCCAAAAATATGGTAGGGGAGAAGATAAAGAGAGAATAAATTATAACAGAAATAAATAAATAAATAGAAATAAAAAGCACTCCAGCACTTCAGTTGTTTTTATCAAACATGCACTGAAAATATGAAGGATGCAGTACAGCTGTTAAAATATGTTTCATCTCCTCCCACATTATCTTCTAAAGTGATATAGAGACCAGTGATGCAAATAATGGTTCAAGTGTTGTTATCAGAGAATAAGCATTACATACTTCAAGATGCATAAATGTGTATGGGCTAAGACTATTTGGGGAAGGCATTTCTTAAATCAACAGAAGCTATCTTGGAGAAAAAGTTTATAACGTTTTTTCTTAAAAGAAAATATTGAGTCTTTTCCTGACATGGGACTGGAGGGCACTGAATATACATTCTCATAGCAGCCAAAAAATATAACTAAGTCCCAAAGTCCCTCTCCTTAATTTTGAGGGCTATTAGATCATTGCCATAAAGATTCTCACACTAAAGACACCAACTACCTACTTAAAGTATGACTAGCTACATGCCTACTGTATTTATGGTCTGTGGGCCATGTCAGACAATTGCTAACTTTCTATCCATATCACAATATGCCTAGCATATGGGGACCAGAGCATTGGAATTAGAGTCCTTATGCTAGTAGAAGAAGCTTTGTGATGTTACTCATCCCCTGTGAGCCTTCTTTTCCTCATCTGTAAATGGCTATCATTGCATCCTCCTTATATGATTATTATAAAGATTAAAGAGAAGATGCATGTAAAATTTCTGGTACAGATCCTGGAAAACAGCAAGTGCTTGATAAATGTTCATTTCCTTTCAATTCCCCCAGATACTCAAACCACGGGGCCCTTCCTCTGATTAATTCATCTGATCACCTAATCCATGTTAAGTACGTTGTATGATAACAGAAAATATTCGTACTCAAAACTGTTCTATGACATAGTTGATAGTAATATGGCATCTCAAATGCATCATAGAAGAGAAATTTTGAAGCACATAAGACATAAATATCTGACAACTTTACCTAGGTAAGCCCAAATCAGAGTAGACTTTATAGGTGTTGTTAAGAGATTATTAACCAGGTTGTAGTGGACAATTGTTTTTGCTGCTCAGCTCCCATACCCTTTCCCTTACAAATTTTGCTTCAGCCCTGCCCGACTCTCATGCTGTGATGTTAGGATGAAGTGAATGACTTTTCTGAGCTATGAGATGGAACATATAGACTAGGCTAAATTAGACAATACATTCCACACACGAGTTTATACTGAATGTCTTAGAGATCATACCTGTCCTAAGTCTGACCATTCAGAGCCAGTAAGACCAGTTTAAACTCTCAATTAAGCCCTTCTGCTATACTGAATATGCCAAATATATAATCCTGAATCTATGGATGGAATCCATGTAAAGCCTAGGAATGAAACCATTCCAGAGAAAATAGAACCAAATATGTTTTTTTTGTGTGTGTTATAATTTAAGCCCTGAATTTAAATGTATGTGGGACAGTTATTGTTGGTACCTTATATATAGGTGCAGGAAGAGCATGCTTGACCAGATAGCAGAGGGGGTCAGGAATGCTTGGTTGGGAAGTACAGCCCCTACAAACAGCCACAAATGAATTGGAGAACAAATTTCTCAGCCTCCTCGACCTTAGAGTTGCTATAACACTGACATTGTCTTGTAACACTTCCAGGTAGATGGAGCCTTAGTTTTCCACAGAGGTTAACTGTTAACACATCTTAGTTGGCTTCCTTCATTTCCTGTCTCACTTTTTTGTTACCCTACTAACTCTTCCTGGAATTACTCCCAAAATAAAGTACAAAAATACAGAATATTTTGTCTTGGAGCCTGCTTCAGGGGGAATCCAACCTAAGATACCTGATGCCTGAGTAGCCACAGGAAGCAGGCCCTGAAAGTGGAATTCTTGAATTGGCTCACTCACTGGCTAACAGACAACAAGGCCTCCACAGCTGGTTTGTGCAGTGGAATCCCTGCCATGGGATAGGATTGAGATTATTAAGACTCTATGGTAAATTGGAATGGGGTACAAATGGAAGGCAATGTACAATAGTCTAGCCTTTGAAAGACATGGAGTATTGTACTTACAGTTATTGTACAGTTGGTAGGCTGCTGTTATTAGCCAGAAGATCACAGAAGGAAGAAAATCAGCCAGCTATCAAAAGGGATCCTCACTTCCTGCAGGCAGGGAGAAAACTATGCTAAAAATTAGGCCCCCAAATTTGATTATAATGGTTGTGTTGCATAAGAAGCTGGATTCATAGCTCTGACAAGTCCTACTTGAAAGTCAGAAACTTAGCAGGAAATGACTGAGGCCCTGAGTCTTAGGATGGGGAAATATAAGGTAGGGGAAGGAGATGAGCTTGAAATAATTGAACTACAGATGACCCCGAATCCTCTGGCCAATAAACACGGTACTATCCCGTTTCAAATGGTACATATTTAGCCCAGTGACAGTAGGCTGACATTACATATAATCTGAAAAAGGACAGTACAATTGTTTTCTGTCCTGTTTAAAACAGTACATCTGGTCAGCCTAGTCTCACTGGGCTAAATTCAAGGTGTCAGTAGGCTGACCATACGTACAGTTTTAAATGGGACAATACTGGTGTTTTCTGTCCTGTTTAAAGTGGTACATCTGGTCAGCCTACTCAACACAGACACTTCCAGTAGATTAATTCTTTGTTGTGTTGTGTGTCAGGGGAGCAGGCACTGCCCTGTTCATGGCTTAGAAGCACCCTGGCCTCTACCCACTACGTGCCCCAACAGTGACAACCAAAAACATTTCCGGACTTGACCAAAAGTCCCTGGTGGGAGGTTGGGGGAAGGAGGCAAAATCACTAATAAGGTTAAGCAGAAAAATACTATGTGTGCTTTGGGAAGAAAAGGAATATTTATTTACAGAAAGAGCTGTAGGACCACACTAATATATATCATCAAGAATTGGGAGAAAACCTCTGAGAGTGGTTCTTGATGATCCCAGCTGTGATAAATAAGGCCTACCCCCCCACCACCACCACAAAGATGTGCATGAAGTAATCCCAGAACCTTGGAATCTGTTATCTTACATTACAGGTATAATTAAGTTAAAGATTTTAAAATGAATTATCCTAGATTACCCAAGTGGGCAAGAAAATTCGTTCTTTCCTAGATCCGCCAAAAGAAATGCAGCCCTGAGGACATGCTAGATTCCTGACCTCCATGGACTGTGCGACAAGTTTATGTTGCTTTAAATCACCACATTTGTGGTAATTTGTTATAGCAAAAGTAGGAAACTAATACACTCGTCTAGGGAAGATGTAATATAAACCCAGATAAAGAAGTGTTTATTTATGTGAGAGCATAGGCCCTTAAGTGAAGATTTAACTCCTGGAAAGGATGTCTATAGCTGATCCTAAATTACTGCTGAAACGGTTCCTTGAAACTTGGAAACAATGATGATCAGTAAGGAAGGGGAGTGGGGGACACTGGAACTGCCTTGGTGGAAGATTGAAGAAAGGGTATCAAAATGTACAAGGAATGCTGCAATGAACATTAAGATCCCAATATTGATCTTTTAGACATATACCCAGAGGTGGGGTTGCTGGATAATATGGCAGTTCTATTTTTAATTTTCTGAGGAACCTTAATACTGTTTTACACAGTAGCTGCACAAAGATTCCAATTTTTCCACATCCTCATCAACACATTATATTTTTAATAATGGCCATTCTAACAGGCCTAAGGTGATAGATATCTCATTGCAGTTTTGGTTTGCATTTTCCTGATGATTATTAATCATGTTGAGCACCTTTTCATATACCTGTTGGCCATTTGCATGTCTTCATTGAAGAATATCTTTTCAGTTCCTTTGCCTTTTGTTAACTGGTTTGTTGTTGTTGTTGTTGTTGTTGTTGTTGTTATTAAATTATAAGAGTGCCTTATATATTTTGGATATTAACCAGTATCAGACGCAGAGCTTATGAAGAATGTTTCCTTATGAAAAATACTTTCTTCCATTTTTTTATGTTGCCTTTTTATTCTGTTGATTATGTCCTTTTCTGTGCAGAAACTTTTCATTTTGCACAATACCTAACATAGAAACAACCTAAATGTCCACTGATAGGTAAATTAAGGAAACATAGTGTATACATACAATGAAATATTTTTCAACCTTTAAAAAAAAGGAATCCTATAATAATTGACAAAATGACAAAATAGATAAATCAAGAACATTATACTAAGTGAAATAAGCCAGTTACAGAAGCACAAATACTGCATGATTCCAGTTATACGAGTTATCTAAAATAACCAAATTATAGAAAAAGAACAGAATAGTGGTTGCAAGGGACCTGAGTGAGGAAAAAGGGAAAATTATTGTTTAATGGGTATAAAATTTCAGTTACACAAGATGAATAAATTCTAGAGATGTGCTATACAACATGGTACATATAGTGAACAATACAATATTATGTACTTCAAAATTTGTTAGGATGGTAGCACTCGTACACACACACGAAAAAAGGAGGGAAGTGGTCACTTCAGATGAAGTTTTAAAAATCTATTCAATGTATTCAATTCTATAACTGATTCTTTCCCCTAGGAATGCCCAAAGGATGTTCCTTCACCACTTTAATAATACACTAGTGAGGGGACACCAGATATAAAGATAAGGCAAGCAGGACTTTGATGTGAACTGCCACAGAGGAAAAAATATCACCTTTTATCCAGTTTCCACAGTTTTCATATCTGGGCAAGTTTTAAAACACAGAGCATTCAATAGAACAGGCCAATTCCCCTTGAAGAAGAATCCTGAAATTTCTTAGGAAGTATACATAATAGTGATTCTTCTAATTCGTTCTCAACATGACCTACAAACATTTATAAGTAACTGCCACTGAGTACAGAGAAATATCTAAATCTATTGAGAGCTGTTGGATAATGGGGAGTAGCATTAGCAATACCAAAATGCCATTATGGCTTTCACTTAGGATGGAGACATACAGCGGTCAGGTAATTAATGGAGTCCTAGTCCAAGTTTATCTCACAGGAGGTTGAGTCCACTGTGTCTTCATGGCCACTCTGGTCATTTTCACAGATCCTGAGATAAGATAGATATAGTTATTAGCTGGTAGAACCCTCATCAAGTTCTGGACCTATGGAGTCAAATGAATTCCTTGTAAGGGCCAAGTAGAAGCCCCTTAAACTAGTCCCTATCCCAACAAGATATAAATTGAAAAGCAATATAGCATCCTAGACTGATACAAAGACCTAAATGATAAAGGTGTGACTGTTCAATCATATCTCATAATGTGCCACTATGGCTCCTACAAATCCACATGTGGCAGTTGAAATCTTTTTATAGCCAACAGGAAATTATTCACATGGGACGCATATATTTATATCTTACTCTAGGGCTATGTTAACTACCCTTTTCTTTGTCACAGTATATCCAAAGGGACCTTAATCATCTTAGATATTGATTATCTTGATGTTCTAAAAAATCAACATGCTGGTCTACTACAGTAATCATACTAAGTATATCAGACAGCTAAATAGGAAACTGCAAGTACTCTGGATGCCCTGGTGAGACCCATATGAAAGAGACGGTAGGTGATAAACCCTACAAAAATTAAGGCACTTACTACATCACTAAGTTTCTAGAGGTATAGAGTTGTGGAACATACTGAGATGCCCTCAAGTTGAAGAATGTTACTGTACCCTGGACCTTTTACTTCCTATTACTAAGAAAGAGGTTCCATATCTCCATGTTTGGTAATCCTTTTGAATTTGGAAAATAACCTATACACACTTGGGAATATTTCTTTAACTAGGTGACTGCTACTACTTTCACTAACTTCCTAATCTCTCTCTCTCTCTCTCTCTCTCTCTCTCTCTCTCTCTCAATCTCTTCCTCTCTCTTCATAAATTATAGCCAGCTGCCAACTTGAGGTATCAATGATAAAACAGAGCAAACATGTTAACTTGGGAAAGAGTAGGTCTAGGTCTAAGCAGTGCAAGGGTGGGCTGTAGGTGTGGCTCAATGTACTCCTATTCCCGTGTCCCCTTGGAAGTCGACATCTTGGGCATGATTAGAACTTCCAATTGCAAGAACCTGAAATTCTGTCCATAGGCTTTCTCTGGTCATAAAACCACATTCAGCTTGTACTTGTGGCAGACAGAAGAACTTAAGAGTTAATGTGCACCTGAGCTCTCAACCAATGATAGAACAGGTTCTAGCAGGAATAGCCTAGCTTCTTCACCTCTTAGGTAGAACAACTCTTAGGCATAGTCCTCACTGTGTCCCAGAGGGCATCTGGGCTTTCCACAATGACGACATCCGTGTTAACGCATCTTTTATTGACTCCTTCCTCTTGTCTACCTTATTGCTCATTCCACTAATGGTATTCTAGAGATCCTGTCACAAACAACATGCACTCAAACCTATGTCTACTTCTACGTCTGCTTCTAGGTTTTCTTCAAGGGAAAATTAATCTAAAATAACACCTGTAATTTGGACTAACTCTGAACATTTTGCTTATGTAAGCTAATAAATATCCCTGTTTCCATAAACCTATTTAAGCCAGGTTTTCTTTCCCTAGCAAATAAAGTTTTCTACCATTTACAGAGGCTATAATAATGTAGTTTTATGCTTATTTTTAAAGAACCGGTTCTATTAGCACAATTACTTTTCTTACCAATTACCAATTGTGATATAGATTTGCTAAAATATATATTTCTCAAAGCCGGGCTCATGGCACCACTTTATTTGTAACTTTCACAACTCTCTCAATAGGATTCATATTCCCTTTTGACTCCCATTTTCTAACCACAATTTTATATTTATCTAGCATTTCTTTTAAGCATTATCATCCTTCAGGTTTTTTGTCTGATTTTATCATATTCCTTGTTGTAAAAAAGAAAAATTATTTCTCTCTTACACTCTATGGTTTCAACTTTCACCTTTTCACTTCTTATATGGGTTTATCTTCTGAGCTTCAAACTAACTGCCCACAAGACAGCCTGTGAGCTGAGTCCCAGAACCTAAATTAACCTCACTAGAAATCTAATCATTTACCATCCCCATCTCTCCCATACCAAAAGGTCTTAATTTGTTACTTTTAAATAAGTGACTACCAATCGTAAAAGGCCCAGCACCAGGAAAACCCCTTCTCCCCTTTTTTTCTCCTTCTCTGTTACCATCTCCTCACTTCCCCTTCTCTCTTCTTCTTCTTCTTCTTCTTC
>PVJL010012934.1:0-34669 GCA_004026885.1 Lyroderma lyra | reverse complement strand
AAAAAAAAAAAAAAAAAGGTTCCCTCAACAGAGCTTCCTTAAAAGAAATAAGAGAAGTCAGCACGCCTCTCGCGTGCCTCACGGCGCAGTTTCCACAGCTTTGCTTTCTCAGTCCTTCCCCACTGGCCGCACCAGCCACCCAGACTCCCCCCGGTTCTGCACAAAGGACCTGTAGTTCTTCAAGGCCACTTCCTCCTCCCAGTCCCGAGCAACCCTGGCCCCCGTAACCTCTCACTAATTTGAACTCCAGCAAACCACAGCAAATGTACTTTTGTTTCTCAAATTACTTCATATGTATTCCTTTTGTCTTCCTGCTCATTTCAAACATAGGTCCTCAATAGGTCATCCACGCAATCACTGCAAGTATCATCAGAGACTGTTCCTTATACTGTGTTTGTGGGTATTTTTATCCCTCAGAGCAAAAACTCTCTTGATATCATTCACACATTTATCTAAAATGTAAGGGAAGACCAAACTTTTCAACTTCTTCATAGTTCAGTTTGTTTTCATAATAATAGTAATGGGCAATTTGCTGATTAGTTACTATATGCCATAAATGATAACGGTTTCTATATGCATAAACTATATGCATAAAGGTTTCTATATGCATAAAGGTTTCTATATGCATAAATATGAACTACATATTTATGAAGTTCATGACAATCATCTCCAAAACTGAAGATCAGAGAGGTATAGCAATATACCCAAGGTCACCCAGCTGGTTAACTACAGAGCTGGAGCCAACATCTGTCTCCAAAGCTCTCGATGGTAATCATGCCCCTAATTGGCTTCAGTATAAGAACTTGCAGGTTTAATCCAAGTTTTTAAACAGCATTTCCAGTGAACATGGTTAGCCTTTAAACCAGAGGCAGACAATGCCTGCTCGGGGAATCTAAGATGTAAGGTTTTTTAAATACAGAAGAAGGAATTGTATTATCACAGGATAGAGTAGAAAAGACTATGGTGCGAAGTAATTGGTTAAATAAATCAGTTCATATTTATTAAGTTCCTTTGTCTGCCACTATGAGGACTGCGGTAAATGGTCATTAATTTTAAAAGGTACAGAAGTCCCCTCGCCCAGGATCTTGCTGAAGACTCTTCCCTTTCCTGGGCCCCGCCCCTCGCCCACTCCCCACTGTGCCGCCTCACCTGGGGGCCTGGGCCCCGCCCCTCGCCCACTCCCCACTGTGCAGCCTCATCTGGGGTTGCACTTCTTATACTTAATGTGAATGCGCTCATTTCTCCTGCTCTGTAAAAGGGAGAAACTGTTTCCAAAGACACAATGAGGGGACACTGTTCCTCAGTCCCAATTCTGAAGCCGACAGCAGTGGCGCGAGGTGCCCTGAGTTGGGCTCTGATGGGGGAGCAGCAGTTCAACACCATCTGGGGCGAAAGTGCCAATGGCTTTAATTCCTGCAGCAAATGTTTCCTGGACCCCCCTTTCCAAACATAGTGCTCCAGGCCAGGGGTGCAGAAGTGAGTCAGCTCACCCCTACCCTCAAGCAATTCTCCCCCCACTCCCGCAGACTGACCTACAGGCCAGGGAGCAGGTGGAACATGCGCACTGGCTCCTTATTTTTCGTCCTGTCGTGTCTCTGTGTACTCTGCACTTCGCAGATGTTTTGATTCTTGAAAGGAAAAGTGTTGATGAGCTCACTCCATAATATCTGTGCAGTGGCCCAATGCAGAAAGGAAACGACTATTTAAAAGAGCTGTTGACGAGTTTCAGGTTGAAAATACAATATGTGTATTAATATGCACCTTACACACGCCAAGCACGAGGTATTTTGTTCTAAATTGAAGAGGGGGAAAGGAGGCAAATGGTGAGTCCTGGAGAATGTTTTGACGATACGTGTGGAAATACAAGCCAAATGCAAAGTGCATGTAAATCATCATCCATCCCTTCTAAGCTGTGATGTCTTCTCTCCTGGACTTCAAAACTACTTTTCTATTTAGTTTTTGAAATTGAATTTTTCCAAACTAAAAGCTTGCAATTCACTTATATTTAAGTCATCAAAATACTGTTTCGTGAAAGCTTTTTCTAGAACTTTGTTATAAATATTTTTAAAACTTCCTCACCTCATTTCTTTTCCCTAGAGAAAGAATAACAAACTTCAAAAGGTTGAAATTTTATGGGAAGACAAAAAAAAAAATCAAGGCTCAGAAGCTGTCTCGCCTTGGCCAAAGGTGAGTGTTTGTTGCCCCGTGGGATGGACAGAGTGTCTGGCCGTGCACCTGTGGGCAGTCTCAGGACCTATCACGCTGGGCAGGACACCTCCCACTCTGCCTGAAAGGTGCTCTGTGCCCTCCACGGGGGGCTCACCCCTACAGGCCCTGCCTTGCTCCACCTGGCCAATAGCCCGGGTGACTGGAAGTGGGCCCAGAAGTGGCCCCAGAAGAGGAGAGCACGCCTGCGTCCTGTGGCGTCCCCGCAGTCCCTGCCCTTAGTCTCGCCCAGAGCGGCTCACAGGGGAGTGGGCCCTTCACCACAGAGCCCGTGCATCTCAGCAGAGCAAGCCCGCGGGCGCCGGCACACTGCAGTTACCACTTTACCTAACGTAGCATTTCCTTTCCTGCAGGGAGGGCATCCCACACACTGTCCCCTCTCCCCAAGCCGCCTCTCGTCCCCTCTGTGACCTTTCCACACAGCCCCTTTCTCAAGTTCTTTGACCAATCCTCCCTCTCTGCCCCAGGGGAGGCCCTCACCCAACCACAGGTAGGAGATGTTCTGCATCCCTCCCTGTCCTTTCCCAGGCAGTCAGACGTGGGTGCAGGTTCTTCTCTGTTCATCCATAACCTAGTGGCTTAACTGAACTGAACATGGCTAGGCGAGTGCAGCTGGTCCCTGCCTGCCAGGTTCACCTGCGTTCTGCGCTGAATCACCTGGAGAACCACTCAGACCATATTTGGAGAAAGGGTCTTCACAGACAAGTCACATTAAGGGAGAGGTTGTGAGGGGGCCCTAACCCAACGCGACTGGTGTCTTTATTAAAAGGGGAAGTGTGGGTGCAGACACACGTGCTCAGGGAGGCACAGATCAGGGGCACATATCCACGAGCCAGGGAGCGCCAAGGACAGGTTCTCTGCAGCCTGCAGGAGGAATGACCCTGGCCACGCCTCGATCCCAGACTCTCAGTCCCCACAGCTCTGAGACGATGAACTTTTAGGGCACAAGCCTCCCCACTTGTGGTTCCCACAGCCCCCGCTGACTTACGCCTGTCACAAGAACAGTCCTCCTTTCCAGGAGGCCACCTGTGTGACCTGCCTGAGCGCCCCACGCCCCCGTGGCCGTGGCTCCCGTGCCCGCGGCAGGGGCCCCTCCTCTGTCTGCGAAGGCTGCCCCGCTCTGAGCTTCGCTCCCGGGGCCGTCCTCCCGCCCGCCCCTGGACTCACACGCTGCCGCCGCCGGAGGAGCAGGGTGCATGCTCTGTCTGCCCCAGAACACCACCCACGCCCCTCGGGGGCCACCTCCCCACTGGAAGGGGTGCATTCAAACTCCGGAAAGGAATACCCGCTGCATTTCCGGTCAGGGGATTCTGTTGGCCCTGAGGTTCTCCTCCCACACGGGGTCCCAGGCTCAGGGAGCACCTCTGCGATTCCCTGGCTTCCCCGACACACACCCAGCACACAGCCAGCTGGGATGTGAACGTAAGGAATGAAATGATGGGCATGGGGGCATGGAGTGCCCCTCACGGTTAATATTATCCCGTTCAAAAAGACGTCAATAAACGGTAACCAATGCAGTAGCCAAGAAGTCAGACAAATACTGTATGATTTCACTTACATGTGAAATCTAAAAAACAAAACAGAAACAGACTTACAGAACAAACAGAAGGGGGCCAAGTGGGAGGGGTGGGGGATGGGTGCAAAAGGTGCAGGAATCAGAGGCCCGAACCTCCGGTTATGAAATAAATACATCGGGGGGACATACAGTACAGCACAGGGCACAGTCAGTGATACTCTAGTAACTACGGATGGTGTCGGGTGGGTGCCGGACCTGGTGTGGTGGTCACATCTGAAGGTACATAGATGTCAAATCACTATGTCCTACACCTGAAACTAATATACTATTGTGTGCCAACCACGCTTTCATTGACGAAAATTAAAAGAAAAAGGAAGTACAGCCATGGAACACGAACTAGGGAGCTGAGTGAGTCCGGCGAGGGGTGAAGAGGGCCCCCACAGGCACTGCCTTCCGCCTGGATGGGCCCCATGACTGTCAGCTGCCTCAGGGCAGAGAACAAGAAACAGCATCTCCCGTGGGCCGCCCGCGCCCCTAGCAGAGCCGGCGTTCCATGAGATCCCACCAGGACGACAAGCGTCCCCTCCAGGCACCGGAACGTGACATGCCGTCCGTGTGCCTGAGGGCTTCTCTATGGCAGCGGTGCTGAGGAGAAGCAGTGCCATGAGGAGCCATCTGTGGGCACGCAGCCCACCATCCTGTGACCTCTCCTCGGTCTCCTGCCACTCACCTGCCTTGCTCCCATCGCAGCCGCACACTTCAGACCTTCCGCTCCCTCATCCACCCCACAAAGGCGCAGCGATAGGCATCTCGGGAGGAAGATGGGCCTGCCTCTCACACATACACCCACGATGTTCCAAAGGATTTACTGAGGCCCGAAAGGGAACTATGAAATGTTAGAACCATCTGGAACTGTCAAAGATACAGAAAATCTGCTACAAAAACAGTGAAATATAAGGACGGCATGTCTGTTCTTGGTTTGTGTAAATATCTCAATATTTCTAAAGATACACCATAAAACAACAACTGTTCAGACTACCTCTGGGCAAGACCCACCATCACCACATCTGAAAACCTGCTCTGCCCTCCCTGGGCTTTTCATTTATAGGAGGCCACGTCCAGCCCCAGAGACAGTGGCTCCTAAATGGGCTGCTCGTGACTCCTGGTCCCCAGCCAAGAAATGCTCCATCTCCTTCCTGTATTGAAGCGCTTCCTGTAATGACGGGTCCCGGCCCAGTTAGGGACCCCGTGCCATAAAAGCCATTTCCTTCCGTCGTGAACAAACCCCTAATTTCTAGCACTTGTTTGGCCACCACACATCCGTCACCACCATTCCAGGCACAGGTGGACATCCCACAACGCAACTGGGCAGTGGCATGCTTGTGTAGCCAAGGCAACGTGTCCCCACTGAACTCTGGAACCGCTCCTGGGGGCACGGCAGCTGTGTTGGCAGCAGGAGCAGCCCAAGCATCACCCAGGGTTGTTCATCACCATGACAAAGCGCACTGCTGGGCGGGCGGCATGGATGACAGCCCCACACAGTCTGGTTGCTCAGTGAGCAGCTTGCCTTTTCCTGGAATGTTTCCTTAGATGGTCTCTCTCTCATTCCCCCACTGGCATCTCTAACCTGTGAGCCTGCCATCTCCAAGGATGACTGACAGGACACATACCCTCCTCACTGCAGCCCCAAACAAAATGTCCTAGCAGCTATCTGCCCTGTGAAGACACAGTCATCTTGAACCCATCCTAAGTGTGAATGTGTCACCAGAGGCTGGAATGCAGGGACATCCAGGGAGCAGGTCACAGCTTAGTGGTTACTACAGACTGGTGGCCCGCTGGTACTGGAGAAGTTAAAGCCAGTGTGGTCATGCCTTCAGAGCACTGAGCAAGCAACATCTGCAACGAACATGGCCTTGAACTGGGAGCCATGATACACAGTGAAACGCTGCAGGAGAAATGATTCTCTGGTCACTGCAGCCAAGTGGCTGAAACTGTGTCCCCTTAATCCGAAGAGAGCCAGGCTCCCGAACTCACTCTGTCAGGAAAACACGATGACCTCCCCAGGGAGGGCTGAAGCGGTGAGAGCCTTCACGAAAGGGAGCCGGGGCCTCCTTTAAGAAGCTGCACACAGAAGACGGAAGACGAAGTTTGCTTCCTCTGCTGACAGCTGAAATCGTGGTCTGCACTTCCTCTAGGATCCACGCCTACTTTTTTCACCATTTCAAAGAATACGGTGAATAGATCCTTTTAATCCTTTAATTTCAGTGGCAATGAAATAAAATATCTCAGAAAGATACCTGCTTTCAAAAAACACAGGCTGAATTCTCGTGAATCTTTTATGCTTAAAATTAACCAAAGTTGGCCTGTAACAGAGAGCTCAATTCAGTGTCCTGATGGAAAATTGCGCCCCCCGACACACACCAGCATTTCTAATTTCCTCTCAATCTGTGCGTGGCAGACCAAATGAAACACTCCTAACAATCACATCCTGCAGAAGAAACCATGTATCAGGGCAGTGTCCAATGAACAGGTTAGCTACTGCCTGCCTGCCCCTCGCACTTGGCCCTTGGAGGTGGGGCTTGTGAGGAAATGGGGCTGCCTACCCTGGGGTGCGAGCCTCTTTGACATAAACACAGTGAATATGATTTTTTAGTTTTTAATGGGTCTTCTCAAACTAATACTGGATTTCTGGTCTGTTGCTGGAACTTCGTGGTCATTTTTCCATGGAAAGCCCCTATGGGCCCATCTTGGCAGGCAGATCTAAGGTGATCGCAAAGCTCCCAACCCAGGGATCACCCCACCCCCCATGCTGGCCAGGCCAAGGGACCGCACTCTCATGGTCCTCCGACACCTCTCTCCACAAGGCTGAATGCTGCTGAGAAGTGACACAGAGGCACCTGCCACACAGGCTGGCGACCCTCAGAGTCTCCCCTCACCTCCTACACGAAATCAAGAAGCTTGTCTTCTTTTTGTCTCTCGTTCTGTCACCTGTCATAGTACAAGCCAAATGTCTTCAGCTGTCCATAGCTCTCCTACTAAACCAGAAGCTACCTGTTAAATAGGGATTAGGTCACCTTATTGTTGTTTTTTTTATTTTTTAGAACATAACCCAGTACGTTAAGTAGGTGATTCTGAACCTCTCTCTTTTCTTACCTGTCTCCTAGTCCTCTCCTTCCAGCAGGCATTCCAGTCCCTCCTCAAGCCCGAAACAAGAAAGTGGGACCCCTCCATCCCATGGGAGAAGTATAGAGCCGGCACAGTGATGCTAGTGGCCTCGGACAACCAGGCTCCCTCTTTCTGTCTTGCCACCCTTAGCACTTAACGTCCACCCTTAAAGTCACAGCAAGACATGGAGCACATTCCGGGGTAGCAAGCGGGGGAGGAAGGAGAGGCCAGGGGGACCACGCCTCGGTTGGGCCAGCATCCCTGTGGCAGCCTTTCCCAAAACCCCACAGAACTGCCCGAGTGACGATGTCTGGGCCCAAACCCCGTCACGTGCCACTCCTAGCTGCAAAGGAAGGTGAGGGGTATATTCATTCTGCACAAAGAAAGCGCCCGACTAAAGCCTGGGGTCCTATGCCTAGGGACACAGGATAAAATGGGCATCCTTGTGTCTCGGAGTATCTTATTCAGCATTTCTACTTCTGGTCACGCCATCAACATTCTGATTCCAGACCCCCAGTCGATCTTCATGTGGAGAAGTAGCTCCAGCAGCTGGAAGGAACATGTATCGGAAGCAGAACAGCAGCGGCATGGGGACCAGTCAGGCACCAGGCTCTGCAGAAACCGCGGGGGGCAGAGGATGTGGAAAAGCAGAGAAGGAATGGAGACTTACAAGACTGCTGGGAGCTGAAGAACAAACACAGGGGCCCAGGACGAGGAGCCCCCCCCCCCCCCCCCCCCCCCCAGCACACAACACCGTGGGACCGGCAGGGAGCCAGTTCCTTACACGGATTATTCAGGAATGAGTAGGAAGAGAAGCGCGTGCCAACACCCTGGACTTTATCCAGGGGACGTGGAACGCCCTTGTGTGTACTCCACCTTCAGGCCTGCGTCTGCTTTGTACCGGAGCAAACTGCTCTGCATGGGTTATGGAGCTCTGAGCACAGCGTGTGCGTATCCCGTGTCAGGATGTAAGTGTGTCAATGCTGTGACGGATACACACGTGCCCGGTGCAACTTCTTACCGTCCCATTAGCAAGGACTCTAGGGTTCTGCATGAATAAACACTGCTTTAGTTTTTGTTTTTAGTTTTCCATCTGATGCCAACAAAATATAAGGAGAGGTGGAATAGGTACAAAGTCGAGGGCAGAGAAGACACAGAAGGTCCTCCAGACTAATTCCGACTGTGAGAGGGAGCCACTTGCTGTAAGGCTCTAAGAGTGAGAAATGTTTTGTAGCGTGAGAGCTTCGTTTTGTGAAAACACAAGGTCCTTTAAATTAAGAACACCAATTCCAGCTACCATGTACTATAAAGGAACATCTCCTTATTTCAATTTCTGTAGTTCTGTCTGGATCCTACACAATTCAAGAAACAAGCCTTCCCTCCTTTCCCCATTTCTAACGAAACTCTCCTGAACTCCGCACTTTATGTCCATCCTGAAGATGCTCAGAGACAACCAAGCAACTCCTGGGACAGGCTTCTCTGCTGTCCCCATTCAGTACACAACATTGCAAGAAATGGCAAGTACAACCCACGAAAGCAAGTTAAAAGTTGCAACAGTAAGAAAAGCACATCATTGATGTACTGCTCTAGTTAACATCAGACAGAATCAAAAATAAATGTTTCTTGGAGAATCTTGATGCAAGATGACCAAAAATCAAATAATTTCTGTTCTTTCACCTAAATTTCTACAGCTTCCTGACTTCGCTTTCCATTCTGTGACTTTCATATCAATCCAGAAATTTGTAGCAGTTGAGTAGAATGTGAGCCGAAGGATAATGGTGCAGAATAAATTCAGAAGTCAGCCCAGCCCGGCGCGCAGACCCCAAGGCAAAACAAAATCAGTAAAGCAGCCGTGTCTCTCCTCCACGCACCCATCACCACAGGATGAAAAATTCAGTGAGTACTGATGTCCTAACACAGAAGTCACCTTGTGTGATAGCTTTCTGAGAACAGAGTAAGGTTTAAGTAAAAGAATAAATCTAATCCACAAAGTCGAGTGGCAAATGCTTCACCCCAGAGAACACAACGCCCCCCCTCCCCGCTCTGCATCCCGGCTACCTCCTGTATCCCTCCCACCGCACAGTTTTAGCGGCCCCATGCGAAGCCCAAGGCCATGGGCGCCCCTCCGCCTTTCAATCCTCCAAGCTCCCCACTAGCCCGAGAGCTCCCCACACACCCTGCTGCCTCCAATTGCAAAACATCAACCCCGGTTGTTCTCACCCTAAATGCTATTCTCCCAGAGACGTTTCCTTCATCCCCAGCTAATATAGGTTTCCCCATCCTCTCTCTCAAAACACCTCATACCTTTCCTTAGAGAACACACCACGGCTTGCAATCGTACACGTGGACCCCGGGGGCTTACCTACAGGAGGGCAGGGCTAGGAGGGACTGCTCAGCATGGGCTGGTCCATACTGAGCTCCATGCCCGAGAGGCCGGGAGGGCCATTATTCAGGGAGTAAGCACAGCATGCCACCTTTCCCAGAGGACCACGATCGGAAGCAGGGGACTGTTTCAGGCGTTCAAGGCTCCGAAGAGCAAACATGCAGCAGGGGAAGAACGGACGCACTCCACTGCCTGAGAACAGGTTGGTGTGAGGTCCTGAGGAAGGGCGAGAAGACACGGCTGGGAGTCAAAGGACCTCATGGCGCACGGCTCTGCCACCTACCAGCCACTGTGACCTTGAGAAGGGAACCCCTCCGTGCACCGCACATGTCTCATGGGAAAGAGAAGACGTGGGGAAACGTGGCCTGGCGACTGTCCCCTTGTGTTTCAGACGCAGGCGCCCCAGGGTGGCTGAGCGGTGGGAGAGCTGGACTTAGGCAGGCACGCGCACACGCGAGGATTTTAAGAACAACCTCACGAGTTCCACTTGACCGTGAGGAGCCCCTCGCCTTACCTGCGCTGGTTAAGTTACCCATCTGGCTGCATCTCGAAATGTGTGAATACTGAGTTTCCCATTTCACCCCTCTATTCCGTCTTGATCAAGTTCTCACACAGAAACGAAGGAAGCTGTGAAAGCACAGAGGCCAACATAGCTCTCTTATCGCGGGATTAATAAAGAGGGAATGTATACGTAAGACTTGGCTTCCTAGTAAGTCAAAAAAGTAATCTAAAACACGTCTTGCCCTTTCTAGTCAAAGTGTCAGGATGCACATCTTGGATGACACGTGCTGCAGCAGGTCTGTCCTTGGTTTTTGCTTGTATTTTGAGTGCCAGCCTTCGCTGTAAACCGTCCCATTAGCAAGGACTCTTAGACTTGGTCATGAAGACGGCACACACTCCCATTCCACTTCATGTTTTACAACCACCACCAGAACCAAATGAGCCCTAATTTCTTCCAATCGCTCTTTGAGAAAGAATGCAGCACCACATAAAATTCCATGAATTTGAAGTCAGAAAGCCTGGGTCTGAATTCTGGCTTTACTAACTATACCACCTTGGGTTAACCCCATAACTCTCCTGAACTCCAGTTTTCTGCACTTTAAATGAAAAACACTGGAGTAGATAAACTCTTAAATCCACTCTAATTCTAAAGATGTAGCAACATCTCTGTGGCCCAGAAAACATGCATGTAGTATCCAAGGGCCAACCTGATACCCACCGTGTCTCTTCAGATACATGCAGACGTAGGGTTCTACCCCCAGACCTACTGAGTCAGAACCTCCTGGAAAAAGAGGACCGAAGATTGAGGTCTCATCAGAGCTAGCAGGAGTTTCCGACAGGCTTCTCTGGTCAGGAGCCACTGCCCTAGGAAATCCAGGGCCAGACCAGTGCTGTGAGCCCCACGGACTGGGGGCTCGGAATTGAGAAGGAATCTTTCATGAGGGACTGCCCTCCCCAGGGCAGCCTGCAAGGCTTACGGAAGTTCTAGAAACAGCCTACCTTCTGGTGAAGGGCAGAGCCCAGACTGTAATAGTGAAGAGGCACATTAGAAAACCAAACAGCAAATGTGATGCCGGGAAAATATCACAAGTTCAAATATGAGAGTTCCAGAATGACCCAGAGGCTGAGGGCAGGGCCGTCGGGGAGTGGGGGTGGGGGGGTGGGGGGCAGTGCCGGAAACAACAACAGAAAGGCGATCCCAATTTTTTTTTTAATTACATTTCCTATGCTGAGGCATGCACTATAATGTTCTCTTCTAGACAAGACTCTGTTTTGCATGAGACAAGGGTTGGCTTGGTGACCTGTGGCTGGGAGAGCAAAGCCATCTAACAGTGTTTCTTCCTCGTCCTGGATGTAAGTTTGGATTTTGGTGAAGCAGTCTGAAAGCAGTCACTCTAGGCTAAAACATGAATAATGTAGAAGGCTGCCCCAGTTCACTTAAGGGGTGTCTGGATTCTCTGAGAAGCCTGGGGATGTGGTTCAGAGCAGATGTGAGGAGGAGGGCCTGTGGGAAGAGGAGAGCCCGGGGTGGTGAGGGTCCCACAGACAGGACCAGCCACGGGATGTAAGTGCATCTGGCCCTGAGCTTAATACTGCCCGTCCGGGCTGCCCTTCCTTCCGATACCCTCACCGAATTACGGTCACTTGTGCTTCTGGGAATTCTGGGAAGAGGGATGGGCCCCAGGTTGTCCACTGGAGCACTGCAGCTATGAAGAGAAGGTTGTTCAAGGTAATAAGTGACAATTAAGCTAGTGTCAAAACCCCCCAAGAATTGTCAGAAACACTTGATTTACTGCAGAGGCGCATGGCACAGGCTGTTACTGCCCTTGGACACTGGAGCAAAGGCTGACGAACCCGGGAAGGTGGAAGCACGGGTACTCAGGACGACCTCGGCCTTTCCTGGGCCTTGGCACATGATGAAGTTTTAACGGTTAAGGAAATGAGCTGTGGAGATGAAATCAGGTACAGATGCCCACTCTGCCCCGTGACCGTGACCACGTGACTTAACATGTGGAAGGTGCTTTCTTCCTGTTTGACAGGGAGATGACGAGGGGGAAAGGATGCATGTTAAGCATCAGGCATGTGGAAAGCACTCCACAAGTATTGGGCTTTGGGCTTTTATCTTATCCGAATTTAAGTGAGAGAACAGTGTTGGGGGCGTTGGCTGACGTGCTGTACACTGCCTCAGAGGAGCGCCTGTGTTTCTGACCCCAAAGCCGGCGGGGGAAAGCTGGGCACGTAGGAGGTGGTCAGCAGCCTATCTCCCTCCGTGTGGGCTCAACTGACTCCGCTGGCGTCTGACAAGGTGGTGGGAACCAGCTGGCTCTGCTGGGACCCGGTGACCTCCTCCACCCCGCTCCCTGCTGCCCACAGGATGGTGGGAGAACCAGCCCCAGAGCGCCCGCTGATCTTGGAGCTCGGGGAAGAGGCCATCTGCTCCCGCAGGCGCCAGCCCCAGGCACTGCAGCCCCCTCTGCAGAAGGCACCTCACGCGCGTAAGGCCACGTCTGTGTGGCGTAACGAAGGGGCATGTGTGCTCACAGGAGCGAGGCACCAACGGTGTCAGGGTAACAGTGCCACCGCGGCTCTGATCGTGCCCACGTTTAGCCCTGTCAATCACCACTTTTGTATTCAGGGCAAGTGATAGAAAACCAACTGAAATTACTGCAAGGAAAACCAGGAGCACGTCAGCTTAGGTAACGGGAAGTCCAGGAGCTGGTCTCCATGCAGGCCGAACGGGAGCAGGTGTGAAAGCAGTGGCCTTGAGGGCCCATCTGTCTCTGTCTGTCTCTGTCTCTCCCAAGGCCACCTCTCAGTCCTCACTGTTCTCGTCAGACCAGAGAGCAACCCGCCCTCACTGCACTTGGTTCCACACTTGCCCCGAAGCAAGAGCAGAACAGGGGACAAACGCCCACGTCCCCTCTGGCCCCAGCTCGCTGGTCAGGGTGGAGGCCGCAGTGCAGCTTGCTGCTTTCTCCCCATCCAGTGGAAGGCGGTGGCTTCTGAGCAGGGAGCCCTGGCTTACTGCCCCCATGTCCAGAGGGCACAGAACGCTGACACACAGGGTCAGTGCAGCCCTAGATTCCTTGGCTGCATCTGTGCCCTTGACCAAGTGATGATGAACTTCCAAATGAAATCCAGCCCCTGCCCCACCCTGAGAAGATGATTTTGCAAAGGCACTGACTCTCAACACCAGTAAAACCACCAATGCAGCCTGGGCCCCTTCTGTCCATCTATGTGTACAGCAGCAGCCCTGAGATGGGGCCGGGGCCAGGGCCAGGCCCAGGCCCAGCCCCGGGACAGGCAGGGCGTGTAGGGTGTCAGTCTCTTCTGAGATGTGAGAGGTTCAAGGCTGTTTCAGTGCCACAGATCTCCTGGCTGCACATCCACCATTCACAGCTGACCCTCTCTGAATCTGTGTGTGTCCACGTAAGTTCCTCTTCATTCTTCTGGGATTTTTATTTTTTCACTTTCTGGTCCCACTAAAAACCCAGTTGCACACACTTGTGTGATCCTAGCAGTCTCTGGGAAGGTGGGCATTAGTCACTCACTCACTCGCTAACTTATTTTAGCCTGGAAATGCTCTGTTTCAAGGACCAGCCAAGCACAGACATAGTTATGGACCCTTCTCTCCTCAGAGGTTATGAATATAAAGTGCCATCAAGGACAGCCCCAAACCAGAGCGCCACTGCTTGCAGCAAACGTCCCCATTTAAGAAAAGCCCCACTTCATGCAGCTCACCAGGTGAATGAAACTTAACCGTTATCTCGTGGATTATGTTCTTTCTGCCTTGAGAAAACAAAAGATCTCTCCACTTTCACTTTAAAAGAATTAAATGTAAATTTGATGAGACCCTCAAGATTTAGACTAATAAATGAAAAGAAATCCAATACCTGTAGACTTAAAACCGTGTTGCAAAAACTTCACATGTTGACTAAATTAGTTTTAATTTTTAGATCAGCAGAGCATTAAGAGTAAAAAAAATCCCACAAGAACAAATAACCCTAACGCTTATTCTCAACCATGACGGCACCTTGAACAAATCATTCAGACTTGCTAGGTCTGTTTCTTTAGCTGTGAAACAGCACTGTCAAACCCCAGGTTCCTATAAAACTCCATGAAGATGACATGTTTAAAGTTATATAAAAAGGACATTTGATGTTAACTATCTGTCAAAAGACTTATATTCAGAATATATAAATCTCCTAAAAAGCAATAAAAAGGAGAAACAATCTAATGTTTTAACAGACAACAGATTTGAAAAGGTACTTCATTAAAAAAAAAAAAAAAATAGAACAAAGAAACAATAAGCCTATCTCTGGTCATAAGAAATGCCCATCAACTGCCCAGACCAAGACCAAGAGGGAGGGGGTGGAACTGGACGACGAAACACATTGGACCAAGGGAAACACTACAACAGACAGTCTGTTTGGCGAGGATTCTGTAGGAACCTCGGAAGCCCGTCTGAGTGACATAGCTGCCACCCTGAGCCCATCCACAGCTGGCACAACTGGAGCTATGTTCCTGCCTGTTCCTATAGCTACATGACTCCTGTTAGTAAATTTATATTCTGTTTAAACTAGTTAAAGCTGGTCCTAGGTGAAGAATCCTAAAGAGGCCGTAGGAAAATTGCTTTTATAATGATTTTTACTCTGATTTCCTTCCTATAGAATAAAGAAAGTGGCCATGATAGGAAATACTCTTTCAAATCCTAGACTGCAAGAAGTTTAAAAAACAAACAAACAAACCATTGACTGCTCTTCACATTCAACTTCAAGATAGTGAAGTGGTACCATTGTGTAGTCTGAACTGACTGACAAACAAAATTATGTGTTCTGTGTGATAGATTGTCCTAGTAATCACTGTTCAATTAAATCTCACTCAGTAACTTTGGCACTGCATCAGACTTGCAGGAGGTAATATTTTACAACACTTAGCATCATATTTTTGTTTATTTGCATAAATTATAGGGAACTAAAGCTTATTTACTGCTGTCTCTGTGAATAATTCTATACACTGCCAAAGAGCTGATAGCCACTGTGTTATCTTGCTTTAGGGTTTGTTGGCTTCTTGAGCTACACCAATATTTAGAAGATTTATGTGGCATCTGAAACTAATTATAATTTTGTGTAGAAGGAATGGACTATAAAGAAAGGTCACTCTCCTCTGTCATGTCCATATTTCTCAGCCAGCGCAGAGACTCAGTAGTGATCATTTTTCTCTGACAATGTGACTTAGCATAAAAGGGAAATCATTACAACTACAAAAACTAATTCTCTTGGGTTGGCCAAAAAGTCATTGCATTTCCCATAAAAGAATCACTTTTCATTTACTCACAAAAAAACGCAATGACTTTTTGGCCAACCCAACATATAAATAATAATCATCCCACCTATCAAATTCCACGGCCATTGCCTCAGTGTACCTCCCTCCGGTTTGCTCAGGGTTCACAGCTCTGGACAAGAGCATCTCCTTTACCTGGTTACAGCAGAAAGGACTGACCAAGCAATAGGGATCGCTCCCAGAACTGTCGGGAGAGCTGAGGAAACAGGCTGTAGGAAGACTTCACAACCACCCCACAGAACTGAGCCGCCAAGGAGCATCTGCCCCTGCTCTCCTCCACGCGGTGGGTTCGTGTTTGAATTAGTCACCATGGTTCCAGCTCGAGAATTTCGTCACCTCTGCCACTTTCCTACCCTAGGGACAGGGATCTCCGTGGTCTGCCTGTGTCTCGTGTTTCGTGGGAATGCCTCTGACACGGGCTGAGCCCCAATCCGTATATAATTCTCCAGGGGAGTCTGGAAAGTGGGGTTTGGGTTTTGCAGCCCTGAGAAAAGATAGGAAAGCTGAGCTGATCAAGCTTAATCCACAGTGTATCTCATGACAACTTTCTCACGTTTCCACTGGAGCCAGAATGACCTTTAAAATAAAATCCTAATATTTTCACTTTCTGACACAAAATCCTTTTGGAAATCTAAAAACATCCCACATGGAAACACTTCCGCGTGGTGTGCAGGCCTTTGATGATGTGCCCCCTATACTGGTCTCCAGCCTCATCTCTTTCCCCATACTACGCACTTCTGTCTCATACACCGAAGTCCTAATCTTTGTGCATTCTGTTCTCTTTGCCTGGAATGTTCTTCTCTGCCTTTTTTTGCCTAGCTAATTCCTACAGGTCTCTCAATTAGGTCTCACAGTATCCTTGGTTCCCAAGCCTGTAACACGTGACTGAAGCCTACCCATCTTACATCCCATAATACCCTATGCACACTAGCCTGCAGTACTCATTCCATAGAACCATCGTTGCCCCAATTCCACAGTAAACTACAGCGGAGGCAAGGTTTAAAATCCATCTGCCTCTGCAACCCCAGTTCCCACCCCCATGCCTAACACATGATACGCTTTCTAAAAATAAGCGGAGAGTAAATGAATGAGTGTGCTGAGTAACAGTATCACTGTAGGAACAGAGCGAAGGTAAGGAGTTTCCCAACACGTGCTTAAGAACACAGACACAGAGACAACAGAGCTCTCATAAAAATATTAATAGATGGAGGAAGTCATGAAAATTAGTAACACTGTTTACTCTCTTTGTTTTATGGAAGAGGAAATAGAGGACCATAGACTTATTTTGCCAAGATCACACCAATAAATTGGAGCAGAGCACACAAGTGTTTCCTACCTACCCTTCCTCCTTGAATTACCCTGGACCACTGACACGGTGGACAATCACAAGGCCTGGACACAAGCCATTCCAGAGCCTAACAAACTAGACTTTAACAGTCAGGCAGGCACTCAAGGGTTTGGTTCTATTAAGAATATACTCACGTACAAAATAGTCAAGAGGATGTCAAGTACAGAATAGAGAATACGAGGGCTGTCCGGAAAGTATCCAGTCATGTAATATGAAAAATAAAGGCATCTATGGCTGGAGTTTGTTCAGACAGCCCTGTGTATCAATGATACTGTAATAACTATGTATGGTGCCAGGTGGTACTAGAAAAATAGGGGGAATCACTTCATAAATTATATAAATATCTAATCACTATGTTATATACCTGAAACTAATATAAAATAAACTAAATGCCAACTGTGACTGAAAAAGAAATAATAAATACAATGAACTCATGTATTTTTAAGCAAACTATTATCAGGGGGTTCTCCACAGCCCTTTCTCAAAATGACTTTAGACTTCACAACTGAACTTGGTTAATTTTAAGCAGAAAAACAAAATAAAGCTGTTAAAGAATCAAATGAGATAATGTATGAGAAAGGAAATATAATGCACTGTCATAATCATTTCTTGGTATAACACAGTATCTTCCCTATGCTAGAAAGCGAGTAAGTAATTGTAAAAGAACTAAATTATAGTTTTGTAATATATTACTCTATGAAGCGCCATATATTATGGCTTAAAAGAGAAATGAGAAAAAACTGTGTATCCTGATAAAGGCTATGACTCTGTATTATTTTTTCCTGAGAAATAACCTTGCAAGTCTCCAAATGGAAGGGAAAAACTTTTTAATATTTTTTAAATATTATACTTTTGGCAAGATGTCACAATATAATTGCAATCTTAAGAGAAATGAGTTTAGTTGGTATCAACACCAGCTGTTCAACTCAGTATTTGGATTCTTAATAAAACTTGTGAAATGTCATCAATAAATCTGAAAACTTAGATGAAATAACCAATTATTTAAAAATAAATATATAATTAACTGAAATTGACTCAGTAAGAAATAAAACATATGAATGGACACAGAGCCATTAAAAGAATTGAATCAATAACTTAAAATCTTTGCATAAAGATAATAATAGGTCCAAAAGATTTTAGAGACAGTCAATAAACACATAATTATAATCTGACAGAAACTCAATTTCTATCAGGTTGGACTAACCCTCATACCAAAAGCAAGGCTAGGATAACAGAAGAAATAAAAACTCATCAAATCATGAACATAGGTGAAGAAATCGTAAACAAAACATTAGAAAACCAAACCCAAAGAGTAGCCTATAATGCACGACCAGGCCAGGATTGCCCTAGGGTTGCCATGGAAGCTTAACTTTAGAACATGTATTGGTATTTTTCACCACATTAGCAAAATTATGAAGACAAATCGTATAAATCTCTATAAACACAAAAAAGCACTCAATGAATTCAACATTTTATTCCTTTAAAAACTCTTATTATCTAGCAAGAAAAGAGAGTTTCTTCAACTTCATAAGTGTATCTAAAGAAAAACAGATGACTGATCTCATACTCAGTGATGGCACATTAGAATTTATTGTCTAAAATGCAAAAACAAGTGTAAGGAGCACACCAGTATCTCTTCTATTCAATATCACTTTACAGGTTCTAGCTAGCAATAAATGACAACAAAAAGAAATAAAAGGTATTAGAACTACAAAAGAGTAAATCAAAATTATTTGTAAAGATGGTTGTCTGCATAGAAAATTTATGTAGACATTAAATGGTTGTCAATTGAGAGGAACTGAAGAATAAGAACAGGATATAGAGATTTAAAGTCATAACAAAGCAAGACAAGAATGAAGTGTCACAGACTGAGGGATGAAATTAATTCAACCACCTACGATTTAAAAATATACATGTAAGTTATTAGAATAAAAGAGCTTAACAGTGAGATTGATTTCAAAAATCAACTGCATTTCAATAACAAAGAGGCTGTGTAATTTATAAAGAAATACTGTTCAGAATAGTAATGGGAGAATATATTTTAAATATATATAAGAAATTTATGAGAAAATTATAAATCTGCATTGAAAAAGCATTAAAGAAATGGTTGGAATAAGATATCATATTCACTGATAGGTGACTCAGTATTGTAAAAATGTTAATTCCCTCCAAATTGAGGTAAATTAAATAAAATACCAGTCAAAATTGCACAAGGATTTTTCATGGACTGTAGCATATTGATTACAAAATTTATACTGAGATACAGACTCTTTGGACTAGACAAGTCACTCTCAAAGAATAAGTTAAAGGTGGCAACAATTTATTCTCTCAAATACCAAAACTTATTTTAAAGTTATGGTAATTAAGACAGTGTTGGTTTGTTTTCGGGATAAAGACATTAATCAACTAGAATAGGAAGTCTAGAAACAAATCCACGCATACGTGGAAAGAAACTCAAGCTATGTCAGCATTGCAAATCACTGAGAGGATGGATATTCAATAAATGATGCTTAGACAACTGATTATCCACATACAAAAACATAAAATTGAATTGCTTGCATATCAAACACAAAAATTAATTCTAATCAATTCTAAATGTAATTATTTTAAAAAGGAAAATTTAAACATTTTAGAAGAAAACACACGTGACTATATTTTAACCTTAGTGAAAAAGGATTTGCTAGCAAAACACAAGAAATGCTTACCAGAACATACAACCTACCAAGACTCAATCAAGGAAAAAACAAAAATAGAAAGCCTGAGCAGACCAATGACAAATAAGGAGATTGAAGGAATCATCAATCAACAAAGATGACTTATAACTGATAAAGAAGGATTAATACCAATTCTTAAACTCTTCCAAACTTATTCTGTGAGGCCAGCATCCAAAAAGTGAAAACTATAGGACAATATCCCTAGTGAACATAGATGTAAAAATCTTCAGTGAAAGACAAACAAATACAGTAGCACCTTAAAGGAATCATACACTGTGACTAAGTAGGATTTATCTTTGGGATGCAAGGATGGCTCAACATGCAAATCAATCAGTGACTACCTCACATTAACAGAATAAAGGCTAGAAATTACATGATTATCTCCATAGATACAGAAATAGTACTTAGCAAAATTTGACACTTTCATGATAAAAACTCTCAACACTTTAGGTATAAAAGAAATAAGACACAAAGACCATTTAGGGAAAACCCACAGCAAACAGCATCTCTTATGTCCTTCAGTAGATGAATGGATAAACTGTGGTTCATTCATGCAGTGGATTATATTTAGTTGCTAAAAGGAAGTGAGCCATCAAGCCAGGAAATGACATGGAGAAAACTTAAATGCACTACACTAACTGAAAGAAGCCAATATAAAAAAGCTACAGATTGTGTGATTCCAGAGATTTGACACTCTGGAAAAGGCAAAACTATGGAAAGAGTAGAAAGATCAGTGGTTGCCAGAGGTTAGGAAGGAGGGGGAGATAAATAGGCAGAGAACAAATATTCAGGGCAGTGAAAATATTATAGTATGATTCTATAATGGTTGATATATCTCATCACACATTTGCCAAAACCCACAGAATGTACAATATGAAGAGTGAACTGATAGGTAAAACACAGTAGTCCCCTTTATTTGCAGAGGGTATGTTCTAAAGCTCCCAGTGGAGGCCTGAAACCCAGGATAGTCCCAAATCCCATATATAGCAAGTTTTTTTTATAGATACACACCTTTCCTCTCAAAGGAAGCACTTAATGGCTTTCTTTGGCACATGAGGTACCAGCATCATTACTCTTGCACTTTGGGGTCATAATTAAGTAAAGTAAGGGTCACTTGGACACATGTGATATACATGCTTTTGGCAGAGAGATCAAGTTACCCTCAATGACCATTCTGTCCTCCTTCAATAGTCATAAAATTCTTCTGGCTGGACAGACGGCCACACACGTCAGCCACCCTGGCCACTAGATGTGGCTGCGTGACTAAGTCTGGGCCCATGAATAGAAGTAATGAGTACCACTTCCATGGCTGCGCTCAAAAGAAAGGAGTGTTTGCTTCCCCCTTTTCTCTTCCTCGTCGCTCCAGTGGAAATAGTGGTGAGGAACCATCCCAGACCACACCTGACTGTCACTATTTAAGAGCAGGACAGCCACACCAACTCGGATCAACAGGTAATGTCTATAGGTTGTTTCAGCCGCACTAGTTTGGGGCCAATGTCACAGTAGCCAAGCCCATATTTCATTATTCTGGTCTCTGTTCACTTATGAGATGTTAAGTAAGAGAACGGCAGAATATTATGCATTATTTGCAATATATTTAAAAACTGAAAAGTCACTAAGAATTCTTCTGACATGTGATACTGTCCACCTGCTCAAAACAGCAACCTCTTTAATGACCCACAAAGGCAGAGCTCCCCAAGATGAAAGAAGGCAGCAACACTTGACATATAAAAGTAAAGAGCAAACAGGATAGAGTCATCCACTTTTTGCCAAAAAAAAAGTTTAAGGGCATAATCTGATGAAATACTTCTATTTTCAAAGATGTGTTACAGTGGCTTGCTTGCTAAATTCAAAAACTGGTAACAAATATAGAGATCATCTCTGAGGCAGAGAAGGGTTTCAGGAAGACAAACAAGGAGGTTCACCCATCAAAATACCATTAAATGATAACATCAACAGTGCTATAAAATATGGAACATGGATCTCAGTCCGAATTATTAATATAACTTTGCCATTGCTTTGCAACTGCAGTACATTGAGATAAAATAATGTGCACACACGCTTGGCAGCCGCTTTCCCAGAGGGAGCTGCCGCTGTTGCTGGCTCAGGTGCCAGGAATCGGTACAGGGCAGCTGGCTGTAGCCATTACCACACGGGCTTTGCCAAGCCCTGTCCTGCAGCAGCAGCAGCCCTGGGCTCGGCAGGACTGCCTCTACCTGTTGTATTTGCCTGACTAATGGCATTGCGATGCTGCTGCCTCCTTTGAACAGGTGCAGATGTGACTGGCAGTGTCCTCCTCTTTCTACTTTTCCATCACCTGCCTAATCTGAAAGCCTTTCATCAGGCCATAGTCACATGCCAGAAGGTAGAGGGAAAGAAAAGGAAAACTAAGGTTTATTAAGTAATTTTCTGTGCTAATCAATGTCTGTCGATGGAAAATATTTATGAGGGCTGTCTGGAAAAAAATCTAGCCATAAGTGTCTCTATTTTTCATATTACATGGCTGGAATTCACAAGGTTAAGAAAATTTTCGCTAGGATCTGCACATGGAAGGGAAGCACAAGAATGAGAAAGGGAATGAAGGTGGGGAAAGGCAAGAGATGAAGAGGAAGAGCAGGAAAGGGCAAGAGGGAGCAGAGAAGTCTGGGAAACGGAGAGGCAGCGGGGAAGCAGGCCCGTTCCCAGTGCCCTGGGCCTAGCCCAGCTCGGCACCCTTCCACCACCCACAGCAAAGGAAACCGGAAGTCGGAAACCGGAAGCCGGCCCCACAACTTCCTGTTCCCCGAGGCCTTCACTAGTTCTACAATCATTTCCAAATAAAAAGTTAATAGTCAATTTTAGTAAAGACGAGCATTGTTTGCAAGGCGTTGTCAGCCTCCTGGAACTTACCAGCTACGCTAGCTACAAGCAGGACTGCCCACCCCCTTGCCTTGCACCTAAGGTGGTGCCCTGGGTGCCCAGAAGGAACTGTGGCATTGTCCCACCTGGACATGGCTTTCTGGGCATTGCTCTTGGGGGCCCCTGAACTTACCCTCTGCACTCGCACACTCTCCTGGCACAAACCCAGAAGACGCTCCCAGCTGACAGTGCAGTGATCCTGTACGTCAGTTCTTGACAGCCTAACTGCACGGTCCTTTAAGAGGACATCCAGGTGAAGGACTAATAGAAAGATAGCAGGAAGCAGAGGAAAACCAAGACCCAGTGTGAGTAAACGGCCTTTGGGCACAGCTCAAACCTGCCTGCTCCCTCCCCTACAGAGAGGCCTGTCTTGCTAGAATGGAGAACAGAAGGAAGAGGAAACCAAGAAGGCTCCTCCTAACAGTCTCTCAAGGACGCCCTGCTGACAGCATTTTTTAACACTACAATGCATTATGCTAAAAATCAAGCAATCTTAGCTGACTTTGATAAACCAAAGAAGGAAGACGAAGACTCCATCAACATAATGAGGCGCCCCGGTGGTGCTCTCAGAGACGCGCCCAGCAGGGGGACAGCTTGTTTCCTCGTTCTTCACCCGGAAATTGGACCAGGAAGCCATCCCCCTCTGGGTGCCCTCCGCTCTTCCCTCCCACGCTGAAGCACCCTCATCCCAGGTACCTCGAGGAAAAAGTAAGTCGCACTGAACACCTGGTAGCTAAGACACCCGAGAGAATGAAGAACCAGAGCCGCCAGGGGAGCACGCGCGGGACTGGGGGGAGGGCGCCCGGGGCTGGCGGTGGGGGCGCGGAAGGGCTCGTGTGCCGCGTGGGCACGCCGCGTGGGCGGCATGGGTGGCGTGGACACGCTGCGTGGGCGTCGTGGGCACGCCGCGCTTCCCCGGAAGACACGCAGCTCGCCATGCGCTGGCGCTTCTCCCCAAGCGCCTGGTGAGTGAGTGCTGAGTCTTCTGGGCACGGGCCTGCAGTGTTTGCTGTCCTGGACCTTAAAGGCACAGCTGAGGGTTTCCATTAAATACAGGGCTACAAAAGGGCAAGGCGTCATCTCACGGTGTTGCCTTTTATTAAATAAGACTAGAAATAACTTATTGTTTCCTTGATCTTTTCTACCGTTTTTCAGATAAAACTGAAGGATGACAGCTCACAACTTTGCCGCAGGAATTTCTATCAGGTGGCATCTTCCAAATAACCTCATTCTAGATAAGTGACCTTCACCTTGTTGCTTCACCTGCTCATTAGTCTTGTTTGTTCATTCAATTACAGATTCCATTGATAAGGCACTGCGTAAATAACCTGAGCATCTTCTGTGTGTCACCGTGGGTGCTGGGTGTATCCTCAGTGCTTAGGAAACAGACAGAACCTGTCATTTATTCAAATGAACTGTAGAGAAGATAATAGAAGCTTAGTTCCGTGTGCTATTACTGTTAGTATATTATTAATATAGAGATGTTCTTCTGATCTAAACTAAAACTGATAAAAATGAATTCTGTGATTTTGAAATATGTATTCTGCCTTTCATCGCCCATTCCCAGCTATTTTTAAAATAAATCCTTCATTATTGTTAAAGAGAAAATCTAACTGATAATTCTTACATCATGAGGAAAAAGTTATTTCCCAAGCCCTTTCGCCAGAGGCTCTCACACACTTGTGTACAATAAGATTATGAAAGCAACTCAATAGCAACAAGAAAGCTCTCATTTTCGATTCTGAAAGATGGACCAAGAGTAGCATTAGACGGTTACTCATGGAAACAGGAACTAAAGAGCAATATTTCTAAGTGTCTCAGAATTCCTTGGGTACAAAAACATCAGCGAACAACTCTGCCTACATTAAATACTAAGTGAGTTTATTGTAAGGATACGGGTATACCCGTAGGACTGAGGCAAAAGTTGAAGAATCAATCTCAGAAGAGACAGGAACTCAGCAGCTCAAGAGAGTCACTGTCGCAGAAAGAACTGACAGTCCCAGCTAGGATGAATACACTCCAGCTATTCTGTGACCTTTTTTCCTCTGCTCACAATTCATGTCTGGGGCAGGGGGTGGGTGCTGGGGTCATTTAAACACTCTGGCCGATACCTTAACATTCAGCAGACTGACTCCAACGGGCACAAGCAGTGTATTCGTTCCCAGCAGCTGCTGTGACAAGGCACCACAATGTGGGTGCCTTACACAACATACATTTATCCTCTCACAGTTCTGGAGGCCGAAGTCCACCATCAGTTTCACAGGGCTGACGTCAAGGTCAGAGAGGGTCACACTCCCTCCAGAGGCCCTAGGGTGGAATCTGTTCCTGCCTGTCCCAGCCTGGGCTGCCTGCCAACATCCCCTGGCCTGTAATCCCAGCCCTGCATTCACTGCCTCTGCAGTCCCATCACCGACTTCTCTGTGGTCCAATCTCCCTCTGCCCTCCTCTTGAAATGACACACCCAAGATGGTCTGCCACTGCAAGATTATTAATGTAGTCCCATCGGCAAAATCTATTTTTTTCCCATACGGTAATGTTCACAGGAATCAAGGATTTGGTACTGGATACTTGGGCGGGGAGGGACATTTTTTAGCCTACCACAAGTAGGGAAGAGTGTGAGTGCTGGCATCAACAGAAGAGCCAGAAATAGGATACCCTTAAGATGTCCTTCAGTAGGTAAATGGACAAATTGTGACACATCCTTACAATGGAACAGTATTCAGCAGCACAAAGAAATGAGCTATTAAACCACAAAAAGACATGGAGGAAACTTAAAATGTAAATTGCTAGATCAGTGATTCCCAACCTTCCTAATGCCGTGACCCTTTAACACAGTTCCTCATGGTGTGGTGACCCCCATAAAATTATTGTCGTTGCTACTTCATAACTGTCATGTTGCTGCTGTTATGAATCATCATGTAAACATCTGATACGTGTTTTCCGGTGGTCTTAGGCAACCCCCTGTGAGAGAGCGTTGGACCCCCAAAAGGGTTGTGCCCTGCAGGTTGAGAACCGCTGTGCTAGATGAAAGAAGCCAGTTTGAAAATATACTATTCTAACCCTATGGAGACAGTAAAAATACCAGTGGCTGCCAGGACTCAGCAGCAGGAGGGTGGGGGTTGAAGAAGTGAATTAGGGGAAGCACAGGAGAGTTTCCGGACGACAGAACTGTACTGCAGTGCACAGCAGTGGTAGATCCTGACATCATACATTTAACGGAATGCAGTGAGCTGGACAACACGAAGAGTGAACTCTGATGTAAACTCTGGACTTCAGATAAAAATAACGTATTAATATGGTAACCAAGATATTGATGACAGGGGAAAAGCCAGGGGTAGGAGGGGTACGTGGAAACTCTCCGTACCTTCTGTTCAGTTTTTCGTAAACCTGAAACTGCTCTAAGAAACAAAGTATTTTTCTTATATATAACCTATGCTGAGAAATAATCATCATGATGGTAAACAAAGTCTCAAAGTCAAATCGGTGCAGCAGCCAGTGCAGGTCTCCCCCCGATTCTGAGGGGACGCTGCACAAATCCCTGGATTTGTTGTTGTAAAATACTGTGAAAATACAGATGGTATGAGTAGTTACAGACCACGGGTAATAAAAACGTACTATCATTTATAAGCTGTGAGATCATTTAAATAGTACACAAGCTGCCTTCTCTCAACCCTGATCTCATCCCCAAATACACAACGTGTGCAGGGGACAAAACTGACATGAACGTCATGTCCTCCCACCTCCCCCACCGAGCTCCTGGAGAATTGTTCAAATGAGAAAAGAATTAAAGACGCGATGGTAAGCCCTGAAACCATAAAACCCCCAGGAGAAAGCGTCGTCAGGAAGCTTTGACACAGGTCTTAAGTAAGACGATTTGTTGGACTCGACGCCAAAGGCAAAAATAAAAAGCTTCTCCCAGCATAAGAAATCATCAATAAAATGAAAGGGCAACCTATGGGAAAAAACATTTACAAGTCGTATAGTTGATAAAAGGTTAATATCCAAAAGTATGAGGAACTCATACAACTCAATAGCAAACACACAATCTGATTAAAAAATGGGCAGAGGATTTGAATACGCATTTTTCTAAAGAAGACATACACATGGCCAACAGGCACATGAAAAAGTGCTCAACATCACTTATCATCAGGGAAATGCAAACTGAAGCCACCATGCAGTATCGCCTTGCATCTGTGAGAATGGCCATTATCCAAAGAAAAGAAAGAATAAGTGTTGGAGAAAAGGGAACCCATCCACATGCACTGCTGGTGGGAATGTAAACTGGTGCAGCCACCACAGAAACCAGTAAGGAGGCTCCTCAAAAAATTAAGAATAGAGTTACCATATGATCCAGCAATGCCATTTTTGGATATTTAGTCAAAGAAAACAAAAACACTAATTTGAAACAATATCTGCACCCCATGTTCACTGCAGCATTATTTACAGTAGCCAAGGTGTGGAAGCAATCGAAATGTCCATCGATGGATGAGTGGATAAAGAAAACGTGTGTGCATGCGCAGGCGAACGCACGATGAAATATTATTCAGCCACAGAAAAGCATGAAATCTTGCTGTGTGCAACAATATAGGTGGACCTGAAAGGCATTACGCTAAGTAAAATAAGTCAGACAAAAAAAGATAAATACTTCACTGACATGAGATCTTAACACCCACACACACACACACACACACTCTCAGATACAGAGAACAGACAGACCGGGGCTTCCCTGAGGCAAGGGGTGGGCGTGGGCAAAATAGGTGAAGAAGGTCAAAGGGCATAAATTTCCAGTTATAAAATAAATGAGTCACGGGGATGTAACATACAGCGTGGTGACTACAGTTGATCAACTGTATTTACATACAGTTAATAGAGTTAATAATACTGTATATTTGAAAGTTGCTAGGAGAGTGGATCCTGAAAATTCTCATCACAAGAAAAAAGTTACTTTGTAACTGTGAGGTGATGGATGTAACTGGACTTACTGTAACCATTTTACAACGCATATAAATACTGAGGTGCACGCCTGAAGAAGGGGCTGCAAGGGTGCATGTGGACGTCTGACCTGGAAATGCATGGCGGGAGGATGCACAGTATAATTAGCTCCCTCCCGCCCCACCCCCCCCCACCCCCGTCAGCCCCTTGGACGGCCCCTTGGACAGCCCCTTGGACAGCCCCTCACTCAACAGCACAGGAGATGGGGAGAAAAAGAGTTACTGAAAAGCAGCAAAACATAAATTCCTAAAATTAGAAAAATTCTGCCCAGTAAGAGGTGACTGAGTAGCCATTATTTCTAATGACTGATTTGTCCTGGCACATTTGTGCTGCTGAAATTGTAGCACCTGCTCATGCTTAGCCTCCAACATGCTCGCTCCTCCTGAAATGAGATTACTGTCCCACGTGCATCGCAACACGGACGTATCTCTCGGTCACGGCTGGGGCCCCGGAACTATACTGTACTGATCACAAAGCAACACTAATCATCACGGCGTATTTTCAAAGGGATTGCTCCCCAAACCCATCCTAAAAGGAAACATGCATCGCCAGCCTTCTCAATACAAAGCGTTTTGTGGGCCAGTGAGCCTGGCACGTGTCTGCACAGTCTGGACTCAGCTATTTTCAGTCAAATCCTGCCAATTCAGGTGAAGGCGTCCTTTCTCAAGGGAAAGAGAAACAGGGCTGGGCTCCCACTGCAGGGGATCCTCACCGTGTATCTGTGTCTCCCGTGTGCTATGAGCAACGGAGCTGCAGAATCACATACAAGCAACACCATGTTGTTCAGTCCCTGCTTTAATTCCTCGGAGCTACTGAGCGCATCTGCTGACGCCCAGCACCCCCAGGACCTGCCTCACTCGGCGACGCAGGAACCACAGGCCCTTAATTCCATCACTCGCACCAGAGACACAGAACCAAGCCCTCCCCACACACAGCTATCAACGCCTTCATTATGGGACGCTCCACACTGTGCCCAAGTATGGGTACCTATTTTCTTAAACACCCTTCATTTTCTGCCCTCACTGTTCCAGTGGATCTGAAATAGAAAAACATTCCTTCTGCATGGCTTAATTATCAGAAAATACCAGGTGATACATTTCAAATGCTGTGCATCACTTGTTTAGGAGCACAGATTTCCTGGGCTGTCACACAGCCCTGGAGAGCCCGGTCGCCTCCGGCACAAGCAGGAATGTCAGAAGGCGCTCTGGGATTCGAGATGCAGCTGTGGCTCTGCGGGGTGTGCAGACTCGAGTCCTCCCCACCACAGTGAACGAACAGCAGAGGACAGAGAGAAGTTACCTGCCAAGGCCTACTCTCTCTTCACCTGAGGCCGGGAAGGACACCGCTCAGCAGGGGGAGAGGAGCGCAGAGTCTCGTGCTGTGGACACTGCCGTCCACGCTGGAGCCCCCACTTCCTGCTTCAGTGACTGCAACACTAGCCCTCGCGTTTCACCCACAGAGCGTCTGGGTAACTGGCACTCAGCCACGGGTTTTCTGCAGAGACTTTGCTGCCATGCATCCCACCCTCAGACGTGCTTATCACCTACGACACGCCTATTCCAAGCAGTGAGAACAGCCCAGTAAACAAAGCAGACAGGCCTATCTTCTACCCAGTATGTTCTGAAAAACAGATGCTTCCTGCCTCCCACACTTGGCTTCTTCTTTCAAAGCCTTCCCTAAGCCTCTGCATGCTCTTCCCCAGTTAAATCCCGCCCCCCTGTGCTGTCACTGTCACTGTGGAAAGTGACTGGCAGGGAGTTGTGCTGAAAACAGATCCCCATGTTGAGCCAGCCCAACACTATGTCCTCCACCATCATGCACGTGCCTCTCTCCTCCCCACCCCCAAGGGGCTTCAGTTGTACCTCCTGGGTCAGCCGTCCTTATGGTCGCCTGACTGCATGGTGGTGGCTTTCAAGGAAGTCCTAGAGGCAATTCCCAACTTAGACAATAAAACTACACTACAAGGATAAGGGAGTATGTCTCTACTTGACATGGTGAAGGTAATCCCCATGATTTGGTGATGTCTCTGTCTTCACAGAGTTAGGGTTGGCAGATTTCAGTTGAGGGAGGAAGAATTTTGAAAGATGTCTAATCCTTGCTGTTTTGCCACCAACGATACTGCCAAGTAATTAAAAATGCACAATTCCTCTCTTTTGTTACTATGACACAGGACATGGTAACTCATGCTTTCACAGGAACGACAGCACATTCTTGAAGCTGCACTGCTGTTAAAATCAAACTACCGATAGTTTGCTACCATTTTTAATTGACTAAAAAGGAAACAGTCCAATTATCTGTCCACAGAGCAATGTATGAATAAATCATGGATTTATAAAGGGGAAAACTATGCGGCAATGAGAATGAACAAACTACAAGTATAACCTGCAATACTGATGAATTTCACAAGTGAAATATTGAGGAATAGAAGGCAGATGCAAAAGAATGAACATGGTAATGATTCCACTTGTGTGAAGTTCAATTGCAGGCAGAACTGATCTGTAATATTAGGTCAGAAGGGGCCAGGGCGAGGGCCCGGGAGCGGAAGGGTGTGAGGAGTTTCAGAGGTGCTAATTATGTGCTGTTTCTTGATCGGAGAGCAGGTTGCACACGTGTTCTTTTCCTGAAAATTCATTAATGTATGAACTTGAAGTGTATTTTCCCACATGCACTTTATACAGGAGGTCCCCGACTTTCGATGGTTTGACTTACGATTTTTCAACTTCACAATGGTGCAAAAGCAACACTAGTCAAACAGAAACTGCACTTTGAACTCTGACCTTTTCCTAGGCTACTGATATTCTCTGTGATGCCCTCTGGTGACACTGAGCTGAGAGAGCCCTAGCTCCCCATCCGCCACGTGGTCACAAGGGTGAACAGCTGACACTCTACAGCAGCGATGTCCAACCTCATACACTCCAGAGAGGGACAGTCACCAGAAAATATTTCATGACTCCGTGGACTTATTATCAGAACACTATTCAACTGAATATCTGACTGTCTGCTCAAATTAAACCCACTATACCAGAGCAATTGAGTTTAGTAGGATTTAGAGGAAAGCTTTAAGACTATGGGTTTTTTAAGACCTCATTCCAGAGTCCAGTGTATTGATGAGTTCTTTCTGACACACATCCATCAATTAAGGACAAGAAAAAAAAAAAATACGGGGTAGAATCCTCGCAAACAATTTGATGTCACTTGCACACCTAAATATACAGCTCAAAATATCTGAAACATTGTAGACTACAAAGCAGCTTCCAGTTCTCTGAACAGGCCTCGGGCACAGATAAGAACCAAAAGCCACCTCAGAGCTCAACTGGATTCACTTACCTAGTATTTAAGGGGTTTTGCTTCTACGACCATAAGTGAAAAAGGTCTATAATTTTCTTGTATTAATAACTTTTATCTGGTTTTGAAATCACAATTTTGTTTGCCTCATAAAATAAAGCGAGCAACTTATTTCCCTTTTTAGTTTTTTTAATAAATAAGAAAGGAATTGCTCTTACATGAAAACTCAGTAGAACTCAGCTGGACAAACATTTGGGTTTAAGGAAGTTTGATAATAATTTCAATTTACGTACCATTTACTGGCCAACCAAGTCTCCTTTTTGCCAATTTTGGTGTACCTGTTTTCTGCAGAAAATTTCCTCAGATTCAGTCTGGTATTCAATATGGTGGGGCCAGCGAAAGAAAGTCAACCCTTCTAGGTCTCCATGGGGATTACAGAGAGTACGAGAAAATGTGTCCCCAGTTACTCTGCCGGCACTCTAGAATCACCACCAGGGACATCCCAAGCGTTCTGATTGCACCTGGCATGCCCAGCCACCTGCAGGGTCCTGCTGGCCCCCTGCTGCTGAAGCAAGCCTGACATCTGCTTTTCTACCATTGTTCTAACACGGCATGCTCAATATTTTATGTCCCCACACAGAGTTAGTTTCCAGACCTCCTTCCTATGTCCCACAACTTCCTTGCCTGGTTGACTAAATATTTTCCTTCACTTTTCATAGGTTATTTATTGCTAGCAGTAACTTTCCTCTAGACACTAAACATAGCTTCTGTCTCTAATTATATCTGGGCACCGGCTATTTAACAGCTATGAGATGGTCCCATTTGGAGAAGATATAAAAAATTCAGATGTGGGTGCCTCAGAATCTTATCTGTCTGCTCTGACACATTGCCTATCCTCCAACTCCACTCACCTATTTACAAAATCCTAAGTAAATAATTTGGAAGAATGGATTTGTTCAAAATAAATTACTTTTCCTTAAATTCTCTTTTTGCTGGTAGAATAAGTCAATACCCCAGCAATTTGTCTGCCACACACGGTAGCTCGTTTTACCTGAAATCAGGTGAACAGATTGTATTTTTCCCTAGGATGCCCTCAGATAAAAAGCCATGTGTGAAACAAATCAGATTTGGGGGTATATGCACTTACTTGGTCTGTTTTACAGTAAACACAATGTAAATAGTATGTTTAAATAGCACCTGATAAGTAAATTCCAGTGTATTAAGTATTAGCCATTTGCAGTCGGACCCCTCGCGTGTGGTAAATTCTCCTGACTGTCACACAGGACCCATCGGGTTATACAGAAAAAAAAGAAATGGTACGTAAGATGGAAGGCATCTACCTACACCTGAGTGGAAAGGAGAATCAACTGGATGCCTCGTGACCTTTTGTTTTCTGCTCTTTGACATCCTGAAGGGAAGTCTACTGGTATAGACATTAAGAAAGGATAGATAACATTATCCAATGAAATTCTCAACCAATAAAATGTTATAAAATGCTCGATCTTACTGATAATCACTCATTCAAAATTCTGTTAAATTATCTGCTGTTGGCAGGCACTGTACTCACTTCTAGAAATTCAAAGCAGAGCATGCCATTGTTCCTGCCTCCAATTAAGGAAAGAGACTAGAAAGAAGTCCTTTCGACAGTGTGCGGTGTGTCTGAAATAGAACAGAGCAATAAAGCATCTAAAACTCCGTTTCCTCATGGAAACCATGACTTCAAGATAATCAGAATTGGGCAGTTCTTCATCTTAACAACTTTGCAAAAGAACATGCAGAGCTTCTCTCCTATCACTGGATGCAAAGAACAAAAGCACAGTCCAATGTAAGGCTGCCATCGAGCAGCCCCCACTGTGCAGGCAGCCCCCACTGCCCACCGCGCCCACAGAGCCGCGCCTCCTGGTTACAAAGAACTAGGCAGGAAGACAGGAACTGCGGAAACCTCTGCAAGCCCCTGAAAACACGGCATCAAACCACAGACGGGCTGTTCAGGTAAATCGCTGGGCTGACGGGGCTCCTGAAGAAGGGTAGCATTTCCTTAACACAGGAAGGAATAAGGAAATCCGAACTGATATTCAGAAACAGGAACAGAAGGCAAGATAGTCATATTCTAGGGGGAATGTCTGCTGAAGACCACCAGTGCCCACCTGCTTTCTGGGGCATCTTGAAAAACAATCACCACCAACCCAAGTCACTAACCTTCACTTAGGGCTCTCCAGAGAAACAGACCAGATGGGTGGATGGATGCACAGATGGACAGACGGATGGACAGTTATAGAGGAGGGAGAGAGGGAGAGAGAGAGATAGCGACTGACTGATTTTAAGGAATTATCTCATGCAGTTGTGGGAGCAGGCAAGTCTGGAACCCACAGGGCAGGCCAGCAGGTTGATGTTATAGTCTGCGTTCCCAGTCCCACGGAGCAGCAGGCGTCCTGCCCTTCAGGCAGAGTTTCCATGATACAGACTCGAGAAGAATTTCTGCTACATTGGGAAACCTTAGTCTTTGTTCTCGTATGGCTTTAACTGATTGGATGGGTCCACCAGGTTGTGAAGGACAATCTAAGGGGCAATAATGGGTTTGGGTGAAGTCAGCTGGGCACTAGAGGCAGATACTCAGGGCCCAAGGGCAGCACTGAAATCTTCAAAGAGACCAAAGAGGAGCCATGGAAAACCGAGTTTTGACAAGGAGGTGGAGAAGCCAGAGCCCTGGTACAGTATTGGTGGGAGTGTTAAATGGCGCAGCCGCTATGGAATGAGTACGGTGCTTCCTCAGAAAAACTAAAAATAGGATTGCCATATGATTCAGCAATTCCACTTCTGGGTTTATCCAAAGGGAATGAAATCACTCCAAGAGACATCTATACCCAGTGTTCACTGCAGCACTAGTCACAATAACCAATATGTGCAAACAACCCAAATGCCCATCCATGGATAACTGGATAAGGAAGCTTGGCATACACATACAATGGAATAGCAGTCAACCTTTACAAAGGTAGAAAACCCTGCCACATGAGACAACATGGTGAACCTAGAGGAAATTACGCCAAGTGAAACAAGTCAGCACAGGACAAATGCTGTGTCATACCACCTGTACGAGGCATGTATTAAAGATAATCATACTCAGATACAGAGAGTACAGTGGTGGTTGCCAGAAACTGAGAGGAGGAAATGAGGATTTGTCATTCAAGGGGTATAACGTGTCAGTTATGCACAATGGTTACTCTCTAGAGAGCTACTGTACAACAGTGTGCCTACACATAACAACACTGCATTGTGCTTAAAAATTTGTTCAGAGGGTAGATCTCAGGTTAAGTGTCCTTACCACAATAAAAAGAAAAACAAACAGTTAAAAATAAAAAGAATATGTTTGAGTCCTCACAGAGCTAGGCTCGATATGTGGAAAACTTTGCAGAAGTTCTTGAAGAATTAAGAAGACATAGAAACAAAAGTTAGAAAAACCTAAGAGTGGGATGAAGGGATCCTCACAAAAGCTCTTGCCATATTGTGGTCTGTTTACTGAGATAATTAAAACATACCCCTCCCCCCAAAAAAGAGAGAGACATGTAAAAACCTCCAGAAAGAAAAAAAGAGTCAAGAAAAATCTTAGAAGAGCCAAAAAATTAGGAAGCCTACAAAAATTTAGTACATTTTTGCTTTAATTCATCTTCTCCGTTCTATATGAAGGTAAAGTTGCAAACAGCAAAGCAAAACAAACAAACAGAAGAACAGCAACAGCCAGCGCATCTTTCTGTATTTATGTATTCCCCCTGCTGTACATGACTGTTTTTGTACCTGGCAAGTTGTACTTCTTAATCCCTTCACCTTTTCACCCCCTTCTCCCAACCCCGCTCCCATCTGGCAACCATCAGGTTGAACAGCTAACCCATCTTTAAAAAAACAACCAGGAGAGAGAAGACAAGATGGCGACTGGAGAGGAGGTTCCTAAAGCCTCTCCCAGAAAACACAATTGAATGGCCGTCCAGGAGCCAAGAAACGGACCCTGAGTGACAAACCGGCTGCTGAGAAATCCACAAATCGCAAGTAAACCTGAAGGCTGGCGAGAAAGGGGCGAGTCGGGGAGAGGGAAGGGAGCAGAGATGGACCACGCGGGACACGATCCCTGCTGACTATTCGGAGCTGCGCAGTTTGGGGGAGGGGAGAGAGACTGGGGAGCTGGGGACGGAAGGAGTTTGGGAGCCAGCCTCTGGAACTTTTGAGTGGTAGAAGGGCTGAGCGAGGACTCTGAACTGCAAAGATAACACCCCAGCTCTAAGCCCCCTGGAGACCTACACAGGGCT